>JANHFT010003503.1:58876-71712 GCA_032467955.1 Pseudoxenodon macrops
TCTGTCTGTGTAAAGTGTAAAAGCACGTCCACCCAGTCACCTGACCTCCAAGCCACACCCACAAAATAAGCCACACCCACAGAACCTGTAGGAATTTTTTTTGATTTCACCCCTGGTGGGAAGGATATTGCAAAATCTCCATTCCCACCCCACTCTGAGGCCAGCCAGAGGTGGCATTTGCTAGTTCTCCAAACTACTCAAAATTTCCGCTACCAGTTCTCCAGAACCTGCTGGATTTCACCCCTGGTCTCTGCCCAAAACTGGTATAAATATTTCCTGTTCAGCTTGGTACTACCTCTAATCAATGATTCTCTTTACTGGCTCTTGCTTGATTTTTGGCTCTGATTGCCTGTTAGGGGACCTCCGAATCAGCCTTTTTCACACTTTGGCTCCTATCTGATGGCTGCCTCTGGCTCTAGTTCATACAATGATTAAGAGGATTTCATCACATTATTTGACACCTGGATTCCTCTATTGGCTGACAGCAATGAGAACAGTCAAGCATGTTTGATGTGATGACATTACAAATGCTGTTAGAGTGGAGAGAAGTTTGTTAAGAAAGAGGGAAGACAGTAATGCAGATTGCTGGCAATTCTGCAGCTCTTATCATACATTATTATACTGTTACATTACTGTACATTTAAAAAAAAGAACCTGTGTTGATTCAGCACTTGTCAAAACCCTTGCTTATTTCATGCTAAAATACTTTGACCAGTTTCACTGAGTCTTCACCAGTTTAGTTCACCAAACATATGGTATCTTTTAATAATGATAATCGTTGAAATTGAGCTCATTGTTTTTCAAATTTGGCAATTTTAAGATGTATGGAGTTCAACTCCCAGCAAAGGTCACAGATTGTCCCTCTAAGTTGCTCCTGCTCCTTATTTTGTCAAGGAGCTTGACTATGTAATATGAGATCCCAGAGATCTCATACTCCATAGCATATGCCAACCTGAAGCACATCCACCAACCACACTCCGTAGTGCATACATCCATGCAGCAATCAGTTAGTTCACCCTGCTGCACTCTGTAGCAAACAGTGTTTGCTACACCAAGCTTGTGCCATGGTAGCCACTCCTCCCTCCAGCCACACTCTATAGTCCCACCCTCCAGAGTGCTTGAGAGCCATCTGGGACTTAAGACTTCATGCTGCCCTCCCCAATGACTTTGCTTCTTGGAAGCTGGCAGAAAGTTGTGAGAAAATCCTCTCAACACCAATGGGGACTGCTGAGATTTTATGGCTGTTCAGTTTAGCAATGGAAATTATGGTCCCATCATTAAGTGAGAACTACCTGTAGTAACCTGTAGGCTAGTGGCTATATAGTTATATATATTATTACACTAGTAGCATTTTTTTCATTATCTCAGGATAATGAATATAAGCATTTCCTATATATTCCTATAAGCATTTACTTTGGTTCTTTGAATTAGAGCTACCAAGGGCTGAACTCATTTCATTGGTGGCTATGTTAAGAGAGTAGAAACACAATTTGCAGCGAGACCATATAATATGTTGCAATACTGTATATACAGCCTAACAGAAAGAAGAGAAAATATATGAACCAGCTACAAGGCAATTTAAATCTTCTCAACTAGCTGGTGTTCAACAGTGTATGCCCATGGTTTTTCATTTCTATGATCTCTTCTGAGATTTTTTAAAAAGATTACCAAAACCTCATGAGCTCTCTCTAAAACCCCACAAGCAGTCAGTGATCTTGCATGAATTCCTATGAGATTACTCATTTCACATGATGATTTCCTTAGTATGTGAATCATATAGGAGATCTCCTGAAATGTACAGATGAAATTGTCACAATTTTGTGAGATTCGGTTTATGTGTTTATTTGTTGTTGATGTTCTGTAGTTTAGAAAAGATTGCCAACCCCAGTGTATAATATTTGTGGTGTAATACAAGCTGCTTTTCTCTTCCCCCCCTGACCACTTCATTTTTTCTCTCTCCCTCACACACACACATTATGTATATTTGTATATACACTCACACATCTCTCCTTGAATTTAGTCTACAATTTACATTTTCTTCTAATATAAAATAATTTTTTCTTGAACAGAAGTATTTCCTTTTATAAACAACTGCTTTTTTCTTTTAATTCTCATCAGCACCAAGTCCTGAAATCTAAAATCAGATTATTTTTAGTTTAGATCATTGCAACAGGCTAAAATTTGATAATAGATAAAAGGAGTCATGGGCAGATGTTAAAATACTCACTCAGCAGTGTTTATTTATCTCCTGGTGCCTGGCATATTTCTGTGACATGGAAGAAACGCCCTTTATAAAGGATTATAAAAATGAGGCATTGAGCCCACAAGTCATAGCAACCAAACACAAGCTTCCAATTACATGAAAAATGACCATAATAATCTCTTGCTGCAATTGCTATCTGTTGGCAATAAGCTTGATCAGTTTGCAAGAGATTTCCAAAGAGTCACTGTGTTAAATAAACACTTTAAAAAAGGAATAGAAAAGAAACTGTTTTCTTTGTGAACAAGCCTGCAGACACACACACACACACACACACACACACACACACACACACACATATATATGTGAATGTGGTCACTTAAAAAAAGGTGTCCTGAAGGGAGGCTTACTAATGTGTGTAAAGTAGCTATTATGAAAATGTTTAGCCTTTTGAATGTATTTCAGACAGTGGTTGCTGTGCCAAAATTTGCAGCCAAAAATTCTCTAAGCAGATTTGTCAGAGGCTGAAACCATAATCTGTCAAACAGACATTGGCATAGAGATTAAAGATCAAGAGAATTATATAGGTTTTGTAACCATATGGCAAGATTGAGTGAATTTTGTGTTGTTTTGCTAATTTTTTTAAAATAAGTGCATTATATATTGGCAGTATTTCTGCTATTTAAAGCTGGGGTTTTTCTTTTAACTTCTCTGAAGCCCTGTAATTCCCTATCACATACAATGGGAAATAACAGAAGGACTGAAACTGTTTCATCCTCTTCATTCTGTTGTAATGGTTGCAGCAGCAATCCAGAACTTCACACCAGCACAACCACCCTTTATAGAAGCTCTCCAAAGGGAAAAATGAATGACAGGTTGATTTTTAAAATTGTGAAATCACCTTATAGTATGCTTTCTCTTCAATTTCCTTAACTATTCCAATGTTGTTGTTTTTGTAGAGTAGGGATGAGCAAAGGTTTTGTGATTGGGCATGGCATTATGCCTGTGGGCAGCTATGATTTTGTCTAGTGTTTTATTTTGTTTTTAGTACCAGTTGTGCTTATGTATACTTGTTCAACAATGTTTGTTTATTTCATGCAACACCTTCTCATTCATTCCCCATCTGTAGGAACCATCAATTCCTAATTTCACCTTATCCACAGTCACTGTGATGTTATCCTTACATATTCTCGATAATCAGTGGCACCTTAGGACTATTGTACACATTTCCCCAATCCTGTTTCTTCAAATTACCTCTCCTTCCACATTCTTCCTCTTACTCCACATTGTTACAGATCCATGATGTAACACTCAGGTTCTCAGGTGCAGATCTGCTGATGAATTTACAATTCAACTAACAGTCATTGGCAGACATCATAGGAACACCATACTTTCATTCAACAACTTTCTGGAGAGTGCTTATGACAATTTGCAGCATTTTCCCAGCACTGCTTTCACAGATTTTACAATGGGTCACTCAGCTGCCAAATAACAGCATTTGGCATAACGTAGATGCAGGAAAGCAGCTGTTGCAGACAAAGTTCAGAAGTACAACAGATGAAGATTTGGTCTCAAATGGACACTTTCTCAGTCTGCCACGTGAAGCAGCTGCATCATTCTACCTAGGATGGTAAGGCCAGCTTGATGGTGAATGAGTGAACACCATACACTTGACCATCAGCTTAGGGTATATACTCAGTAGCTCGATTGAATCTTATTATTTGGTCTTTGAAGTCAGGAGCACACAAGTCGAGTCAGTCCCATTAATTTTAATGGGAGAATTAATAATGTGTTTAACCATCTCACATTGTAATCAGTGCAACTCTAATATGCTTGGCTTTGACTAGATCATGCTGTTTAAGTAACAGGCTGTCTTTTCTCTGACTCTGAAAAGCATTCTGATCTGGGCTTTAAAATGCAACAGTCCTTTTATCCATGCAGTGCCTTATCACCCAGATGTCAATGGCAGAAATAGATCTCTTAATTGTAATTTAAACTCTTCCTGCCTAAGGGCTTATCATCAAATGTTGTGATGTGTGTGGGTCCTGTTTGCACTGGAGAAAGAAAAGCATGGTAATTTTCTTCAGTGATGAGAAACCTTGGCTTCTCCTGGGAAGCAAATATCCCATTATGGACCTATTAGGTAAATTCTTGATTAGATCCATTACTGATTAGCAGTTTGTGAGAAGGGAAAGAAAGATACTGTGTTTTAGCTTTGCGTGACATTGTGTAGTTCAAATGCTGACAAGAAAACACAAATCTAACCAGAGACAAGAATTTCTTTGTTTGATTTGTTATAGGTTGTGTTAATCCCCATTGATCCTTTTTCCTCTGTGAATTTAAAAAAAAACATGAAGAATTAAAAGTTTGCACAATTATAGGGAGATACTGGGCAGCATCGTCACATGGATAAAATTTGAAAGGAACTTCATTCTGTCACTCCAAGCTTACGGATGCATACAGGTCAAGACCAAGGGTTCCTGCAAAAAAAGGAATTTTATCGCATTGAAAAGCAATTCTGTCACTTAATTGCTGCTTCACCCTGTGCATGCACAAGAGGGCAGAACTATGACAGCATGGACAAGCGTGGCCTTTTAGCTTTTCTTCACTTTGAAGAGACACAATGATACTGTTTTATTCACTCCCTTCTCTCCATGATACAACTGTCTGTTTTATCGAGGGCATCATTTTTGGGGACTAGCAGTAAGCAAAAACAAAAATACTAATTCCCAATCGAAGCAATAGATATAACAAATGTGCCCTTTACATACAGTACCTTGCAGTTGTACTGTTGAAATCAAGAGGGTTTGAAAAACAGGAATGGATTTTATTAGTTTTATTGTGCATGAAGCAAATGCTTGAGCTCAGAATTCTTTAATTGTAGGAATAGAGCAGATGTCAAGGTACTGTTAAGAGTCCTACAAGCCGGGGTGGATTGTGGATATTTTTCTGCCAGTTTGCTCAGGGTCGCGCCTTGAGCATGCGTGTGCAGCAATAAAAAAACAGCTTCTGTGCATGCACAGAAGCAAAATTTAGCTTCTGAGCATGCGCAGAAGCAAAATAAAAAATGCTGGCGCCCACGGAGACATTGAAGGAACCGGCTCTGTGATGTCATCACTGAGTTACTACCAGTTCTATAGAACCAGATAGAACCGGTAGGAACCCCCCTCTGCTACAAGCTTGAAAGCTATCTGTAATGTGGACATAAAGCTTTTACAAACATTCTCTCAGGCATCTTAATTGTTAAAAGGAATAATTCAAAGAAGTACTAAGAATGATGAATCCAGGGCTAAGGTAAGTATTTGGGACTGGAGCTGTTATTACTGACATTTTTTTAAAATTGTAATGCTAGATTAATGTAAGATAAAGTCTCATTCAAGCCACACTTATCTCCTTGTATCTTTTATGCATGCATCTATGCCATTTTCTTGGCAACATTACAGCAGTTGGCAACAAACTACCTTAGTAGTAAATCAGTAGCCTGATTTACTGAACTTTAAAAAGTCCCTTAAAAGACTTCCCCCCTAACACTTTAAAGCTGGAAAACCTATTATTTTCAGTTTCCATACCAAGATTGTTTTAAATAACTGTAGTGCTGTAGCTACATAAAATTTCTAAAATTGATACCTCTCCAAACCAGGTCTCTGTTGAGGAAATCAAAGTGGGCAAATGAAAAATACAGCTTTGTGCTCATCTAAGCAAGTTCCACCCTTTTTGTACACACATTATCATGTCACATGCAAGTAGAAAAGACCTTTAATGACCCCATAATCCCTCGCATCGGAGTGGAGTCAGGGCAGCTGTATGGAGCTGAGTGTTTACTGTCCGGATGTCCTTCCTGTCGCCAATGCAGAGTTTGCAGCAAATAATTACTGATTGTGCCCAAAGACAGAAATATCTGCTGATGTACAGATTTGTTCATACTACGTTGTGTGTGTGTGTGTGTTTTTTTTTTACTATGCTTTATGTATCAGCATATGCCAAATATGACTACTGGTCAACTGCTACAACAATTGCCTTCTTCTGGGATTTCCGCCCTCATTTCTCAGACTAGTCTATGGTTTGGTGATTTCTTTTTGCTGTCCCATTCAGGTAATAATGCAATTCTACTTGGCATAACTTTCTAAGATCATTTTGGTGCTGGTCACCTAGCTAGGCATTTCATTTGAGCTGCTTGCGACCGCTGAAGTGAATTGGATTGTGTGTTGACACCCTTGGCTGTGCCAAATGATGAATGTTCTGTTTTAAGAACACTAGTTTGATATGAGAATGGAGGCTGAGGTGTTTAAAGTGGGAGGGAATTCTGGAATAAATGCCATTCCCACCCACCCCTGTGGACTGCAATCTTCTCCTAGTATTATATGGGGAATAATAATACAAGCCTACTTTACAGGTTTGCTGGAAGGATTTCATCTTTCTTGGCAAAACACAGACCTACCCAGTCTCCTGTATACTTGGATAGTTATGGCTGCTATGATGTTCCTTGTCTCTGAAAAGCCTGTTAGAAACTCAGCTGCCGGAACAATAATTATAGAAACTTTTGTTTTGACTAAAGACAATATTTTTTTTGAACCATTTATCAGGCTATTTACCTGTTAGATTAGTGTTTGTCATACTTGGCAGTATTAAATTGTGTAGGTGGGTTCTCACTTACCTCGTTGCCGGTTCGCTGCCTCCCGCGTAGGTGCGCGCATGCGCAGCACAAAAACATTCCAACAATTTTTTTAAAAAACGCTGAAAACAAGATGGTGATACATGTGCAGTTCTGGAAACTCGGCATGCGCAGAAAAAAACAACCCGGAAATTAAAAAAAAAAATTCTCCTCCCCCAAAACAAATTTTAAAAAAAGATGGCAGCATCCACAGACCAGAACCACCTCCGTGATGTCACCAGCAGCTTACTACCTACTCTATAGAACTGGTCCAAACCGGTAGGAACCCACCTCTGTGTGTAGACATCAACCGCCAGAATTGCCAGAGATTGAAGTCCACACATCTTAAAGTTGCTAAGGTTGAGAAGGCTGCAGTAGTTCCTTCCAGTTCTATTCTGATGAGGGGGAGCAGGGAGATTGCAAATGTGAAGAGTAGGTTTTGCAAAAGGTAGGACAGAACATTTACACATATCTTTTGGCTACCATGTCATGTAATAAATGCAAGAACCCACAGTCCATCCACGAGAATGCCTTTGAAAGTCTCTACTTTGGGGGGGGGAAAGGGTTCCCCCCCCATAAAACTGTGTGAGAGTTGAGAAAACAAAAAATATTTTCTTTGGAAAGCCCAAAATGTAATAGGAATAGATGAATGAAGAGGAACTAACTTTTAATTCCAGAGCTGGATCCACCTCATTTCCCCCCCCCCCTTGTTTTGCACGTTTTACATTTCCATTGTTATTTTGCATACATTTTATTACATTTCAGTTTTCCTAGGCTTGGACATGTTTGGGGACACTTGAGGCAACCAGTCTCCATTTCATTCAATTAAATTGAGCTGCTTCTGCAATTTCAGCAAGTGCCCTCACAATTCTGAAAATAGTGCTGCCTCTATTACATTAGAAATGTGTTTTTTAAAAGAAAAAAAAATCTGATTTGTCAGGAACATTATTTTTACATCTGTACAATTTCATTCTGTTTCCGTTTCCCCTTACATTATGTACAACACTCCTCTGACAACAGCATTCACAAAATATAGCACCCTCCACCCCCAAAAAAAATATGTCATAGAAACATTTACACTTAACAAATGAAGTGTGTTGGTCTGTTCCTTTTCCTTTGTAGACCTCTAGAATATTATGAGGTAAAATAAATATATACTGTATCCTGTCATTGTCCTTTTGCAAGACACAATTTTAGTCCATTAGAAGATTGTTGGTTAGCGATAGATACTTTAGTCACTTTTACATTGTTATCCTAATTAGCTTGGATTATTCAGCTTTCAGTCTCCAAAACTAAATGAATTTTTATCAAGATAATAATAGTCAATTTTGTAATAATTTAAGGAGACGCAGGGGGTGGATTTTTTCCCCTTTTACTATTCCATATTGGAGAATAGATATTTTATAGAAGAGATCCTTGATGCCCATTCCCTTTTCTTTCCATCTTTTTTTAAAACTGCTAAAAATAAGGAAAATAGTTTCCCTTATTATTCTTGGTTTGCCACACAAGCTCATAACTTTCCTCGACATTCATCTTCTTGAGTTCAAACTGTCCAAGGTATTTTAAGAAAAATCAATATGCATTGGAATCTAATATTGCTTTCCATTGGGAGCTGGAGCAGGCCAATTATTTAGTGTACGGTACTGGTTTAATGAAATGCTATGGTTGTGAATATGACTATATCTTAGCTAGAAAGCCAAGCAATGCTGTTTTCACAGTATTTACTCATTTTCTATAAAGCTACATGGTGATATATTGAATTAAAACTTGTACTTGAAATCTGCCTTCCCTTTCCCAAATAATATAGCCAGGGAGCCAGAATCCAGAATGATGGGTGACACTTTCTTATTTATTTATCTATCAAATTTCAAGGCTGCTTTTTTTTTTAAAGAAAGAAAGCTGACAGCTCCTGAATGTTTACCCAGTCTCATTTTTAAAAAAGAAAATATTTTCATGAGCCCTCAAACAGCTTTCTACTCTTTCTTCTTCCAGTGTAGGACTCAAAATTAGATTGGGCATGTGCTTTATAGCTGATTCTGTTGATATTCACCCCCAGCATTAGAAGTGGGAAATATTTGTGGTCAGGAGCCACACCTAACATTTATTATGTTATTTAAAAAAATGTTTTTGATGTTGATGATTTTTGGACTGAGAATCAATACAGAGTTGGGTTCCTACCAATTCAGACCGGTTCTATAGAGTAGGTAGTAAGGTGCTGGTGACATCACAGTGACATCACAGAACCAGTTCTGGTCTGTGGACGTCTACATCTTTTTTTTTGGATTTTTTGGGGGTAATTTCTTTTGGGGATTTTTTACGGGTTTTTTTCTTCTGCGCATGCGCAGAAGTCGAGGTTCCAGCAATGCACATGCATTGCCATCTTGTTTATGGCTTTTTTGGTCATTTGTTTGCACTGCGTGTGCATGCGCACACAAAGCATGCACATGGCCATGAGGTACGGCCACGCAGCACGGGAGGAAGTGAACTGGCAGCGAGGTAAGTTAGAACCCACCCATGAAAATATATTTATGAACAAGTCTTCATGTTAAGAGTTTGTAGAGAGATTCTCAGTCATCCAGGTCATGGTTGTCCCAAAGGTACTTTTTTCAGGAGGCAACTGGACTTTCTTGTTTTTCGTTTTGAAGACATTTTGCTTCTCATCCAAGACATTTCTTCAACTCGTGACAGGATAGTGGGGAATGGAAGGATTTATATTCCTTGCAAGACAGCTGGTCGTTAGCATCCTTTTAGAGCAGGGGTGTCAAACTCATGTCATCATGGTGGTGTCATGTGACATATCAGGACTTTTTCCCCTTTTTGCTAAACTGGGTGTGGGTGTGGGTAGCGCATGAGTCATCTGGCCCCTGGGCCAGGAGTTTGATAGCCCTGTTTTAGATGGTCATTGAAGCACTTGGAGGTTTATATATGTCCGCAGGATCACTTCAGTAGTGCTACTGGTTCCTGTAGTCTGCAATTTTTCTCTGGAAATCCATTCCTTCTTCCACACCATTCAAAGCATATTCATCCCAAATTGTATAGCTAAAGGTCTATAGAGATTCTCAGTCATCCAGGTCATGGTTATCCCAAAGGTGCTTTTTCAGGAGGCAACTGGACTTTCTTTTTTTTTGTTTTGAAGACATTTCGCTTCTCATCCAAGAAGCTGTCAAGCTCCCAAGTAACATGTCCCAAAAAATAAAGTCCAAGGCATCCATCTTTTTTTGCAAATTGATTTAATTAGAAACACATTAAATTGGCAAGGACTTGGTGTAATTCCGACTCTGAACCGGATCCGGAATTACACCCAGTAAAAGCAAAAGTTTGAAACTTCCCTCCTGAGTCACAATCTTCAATCAACTCTCAGTCCAACAAGGTAGTGACACCTAACTCCACTTTTGGCCAGCTGCAGGCATTGTCCCTCTTCCCACAGGAACAGAATGTCACCTAGACGTAACATTCCCCCTTTTATCTTTACCCACCCCTCCTGTCAACAGTTAGAAAATGGCGAACCTGAAATATTTGCTAAATTCAGTTACTACAAACCTAAAACCTAATAGAAAGAGATTATAAAGGCTACAATAAAATATTGCTACACATATGTCTTCTTCAGGATTGACAGAAGCTTCTTCAGCTCTGATAGGTACTGGGAAGCACATAGGCAGTAAATTGTAATCCTTGAAAATCGTTCATAGCCATTGATAGCCTTATCTGGTGACTCTTTACTCAATTTGTCATTAAAGTCATTAAAATCCAGTATGTACAGAACATAATTGGATAAGAAAAGCAAAAATACGCAAGGAATATTTTGGTTTGCAAATGTGTTGCAGTATTCTCCTACATGTAGAACATGACACCTTTTGAACACTTCAGGTCTCCCTTTGAATGATGCCTCCTCTGTGTATGGGTCCAGGTGCAATTTCCTCCTTGTATCCCTACACCACTAAAAATAATAATCTGCTGGCTGGAGGGTATTATAAGGATGCTTTCTTGCTTGAAAGAGTCAGCTGGGTTGCACAAAAAGTGGAGTTGTCTTAATGGGCTATTGTGAGCAAGGCCTGTGGTGGGGCAGTTGTTAGAATGCAGTATTGCAGATTAATTCTGCTGACTACCAACTGCCAGCAGTTCAGCAGTTCAATTCTCACCGGCTCAAGGTTGACTCAGCCTTCTATCTTTCTGAGGTTGGTAAAATGAGGACAATGATTGTTAGGGACAATATGCTGACTCTGTAAACTGCTTAGAGAGGACTGTAAAGTACTGTGAAGCAGTATATAAGTCTAAGGGCTATTGCTATTGTGAATCAGCCAGTGATGGGTTGTCCATTGTTCCTTTAAACTTTATCCAGTCAAGATAAAAAACACAAAAGCTAAAGTGTGCAATGTTGCTCTCAGAGGTCTGGCATATTGCAGATATGATGTTGTGGCCCTCAAAATTTCTAGACATCGTGTCCCAAGGCCAGGAATTCTAGGAATTGTAGTCTGAATGTATCAGTCCACCAGAGACATTGAAACTGCAATTTCCAGGACTCCTTAACTAATTGGGGAAAACTGAGCACAAAAATCTGTCCCACACATACCCTCTTCAGATTTGTAACCTTCTCAGAGAGGCCTACTAATTCTTACTTGGATCTGGATGGAATCCTTGATCTGCAGAGTGATTCTATATTTCCTATATTTCCCTATATTTCCCCCTTTGCAAATGGCAGCAGAGAAAAAATAGAATGGAGGACTTACTGGGCTTACTTTTCTTTTTTTCCCCCAAGTGCAAAGCAACTCTGCATGTTAATGTAGCATTGGAACAAATAATTATTGATTACTTTTTTGTATTTGCATATCTGATGACATTATGTTCATAAAAAAGACCAAAGAAGGTATTATCTTAACAAGGACTTTTGTTTTATCGTATGTGCAATATGGATAAACACATGCACAAAACCTAGAGTATCCTTTGCATAATTACATCTTATTTCTGCCTCACTGCCAGAAAAGTGGCCTTTTCTACTCCTTGGCCAAATAAATTGGTGCTTCTCTATATGTAGGGTTGGTCTCTTCCTTTGTATGTGAATTAACTCTGGAGCTGTATTGTATTTCTTCTGCTAATATAATATTGTCCTACTGGTTGCCCCTGATTAAAGAAATACATAAATAAATAATTTATAATTTAATTAATAAGGTATAATATGCAAAGCACTGTAATTTCAAACAGCTTGTAACGTCTCTAATGTACTTTCAATTTTTTTTAATTTTACATAAGGGCTATATTCATTATGTGGTTATGATAAACATACTAATGAATTTTATTACAGGAACAAATTTAAACATGTAAATGAGATCAAATAATATTAAAATGCAAACGACAGAAGGAAACTTATTGCAAACTAACCTTGCCAATGTACTCGCAGGGATGGTGAAGAAGGAGATGGAAGAAAGCAGGACATGGAGTACAGAGGCCTGATAATATAGATGGTAAGTAAATACACATTGCACAGATGTCGCACAAAGCCTGTGAGCATCTTGAGCATCTTTTTAGTACCTTTGTGGGCTTCGTTACTCCCTTTAGCATGGATTGTACTGTATTATCTTTGTGAGCTGTTCTGCTGCCTTTGGGGAATGTAATCTACAATAACGACCCTGCATTCCTATGCACACCTAAGTGGGAGGTTTTACTACTATTTTAATTAAACCCAAGAAAATACACTGACCGCTCTGCATGTTTTTTCTCAGAGACCCATATGTCTTTCATATATTTTTTTCTGATTAAGAAACTCCTCAGTTGATTGGCATGTGATCTCTTTGTCCAGTCAACTTCAGAAGGATTTTTATGACTGTCACTATGTTGAATTGCGAATGACTCTTTGTTTGCAATCTTAGCATTTTAACTGGAAGTCAATGCTATTAAATACACCGGGACATAGTTTTGAGTACCGTATTTTTCTGAGTATAAGACGCACCTTTTCTCCCCCTAATTGGGGCTGATAATTCAGGTGCGTCT
>JANHFT010003503.1:95391-106880 GCA_032467955.1 Pseudoxenodon macrops
CCGGTCATTAGGGCTGTTAAAAACTGGTTGTTAAAAAACAGCAGGAACCACAAAATCCTTTTGACATCTCTCTCTCTTCCCCCCCTCTCTCTGTATCTCTCTGTCTCTGCCCTGGCCGCTTCTCCATCCCCCACTGTCGTCCTTACCTTCTCAGGCCAGATGAGGAGTGACTGGGAGGGAAGGGTGAGGGGTGGGTCCAGCCAGTGGTGGGATCACCCTACAGCAGAGGGCCCAAAGAGCCACATGTGGCTCCGGAGCTGCAGGTTGCAGGCCCCTGGTTTATATATTCCAAATTTACTTTATTTCTAAACACTTTGAAATATGTGTAATTACACAATGTATATGTACATATATTATTCAGTGTTGTTTGAATGAACTGTGCTCTTCAGATGTGCAGGTCTGAATGCTACAAGATGCATCATTTGGCATCTTTTGCAGACTGACTGGACAATATTGGGTAGAATTGCTTCAGAGCGTATACAAAATGTCTTCTCTTTACAACACAGTTGTCACAATTAGCTTTCTCTTATTTCAAATTGGTGAGAAGAGTCTCTTCATGGAGAATTAATTAATAATATTAATTCATATGCAATTCATAACACATTGTCTTTCAGTTTGTGTATAAACCAAATACATGCTTTTGTGCAAATATTCAGTCCCATGATGTCAGCCCTTTGAACATCAAAATCATGAATACTAAAATTAATTTTATTAACAAAGCCTCCCCCTCCCCGGATTGATCCTAAAGGGAACTAGGGAGGGTCAGGTCAGAGATGTTTTTTGAGGTTCCATTTCTGCTTTGGACTTGGATTTCTCTTATCTGACCTTTGCCTTGTCTGCAACTCTTCTTGCTCTTCCTGAAGGTTATTCTCACAGCCCATTTGGAAAAATGTTCAAGTTTCTAATAGTTTTAAAGCTGTTCGTTGTGAAGAAATCCCATTCACCCCAAAATCATGACTCAGAATGTCCCAAGGTCCCTAGATATACCCACCGTATGAGTTTTGGTAGACTGATTTTTCCAACATGGTGATTAGTGTGTTATATTACTACAAAGGACTGATATGACTAGCAAAATGCAGCTATGTGTTACACTGATGGCCCCATTTCTGTTTCTCCTCCTTTTTAAGGCCCAGCTTAAAAAAAAAAACATTAAATGCATAACTGTGCAGCTATCCCCCCTTTAAAAAAAAGGGAAACTGTTTGTTGAAATGTGACCTCTTTAAGTGGGTTTTTATGCATCAAAGCTACTTGACATTTGCCAAAACAAATTTGAGTCCCTTTGGAGAGATTTTTTATGACAAAAACACCATTGATCTGACAGCTGACTCTCTAGGGAAGAGATACTGTAGCTGGCAGTAAAGACTTAATGCTTCTAAAGTCCTCCTTTACTAGTAGTCCCAAGGCATAATGTCTAGGCCTGGGCAAAAGAATAAAGTTAGGAGGAGACAGGAAAAAAAAGAATGAGGAGAAAAACAACCATGAAGCCCAGACAGGCACAGTGGCAGCTGGGAGTTTGACAGTGTTATGAAGAACTGCAACTGTTGATCAGTGAATTGTTACACCGTTGATGACAGCCTTGCAAATTAATTCTGAAATTAACCGAGGGGACTGAAAGAGGTCCCACTGTTTATCTGAACGAAGGAGGGCAATGTAAAAATTACCAGTGAAGCAGAAATGGAAATGGTTCTGTAGTTTTCTGCAGTGGAGCAGCTGGCCAAATGTCGGAGACACGTTTGCCTTTGGAAAGTGGCATCTGCAGAATGAAAACGGATGGAGGAAATGGAGGCAGGAAAACAGAAGATTGGGGTAGAGAATGAAAGTCCTGTGGCACGAATGAGATGCCAGCCTGCAGCTCCGCTATAGAATGGAAACTGGTTTTATAGGCTTTTGCCTTCTATACAAACTCAACTGGGGAATTGCAGTCCTGTGAGAAAGTACAAGGACTAGTTCAGGCAGTAGTTGAAGGGAGATAACAATAGATTGTTTCAGATGCAAAAAAAAAAAAAAGAGGACATAGTTCATGATCTGGGACATGGAATTTTATAGAGCAGGCCTTATTTTTGGTAGTCTTTATATGACTGTCTGAGTCATACAAAGTCTATCAAAAGTAGTTGATTCTGAATAGGGAGGAGATCTTAGATACCATTAGGATTGTGTGCTGATTGTTTTCCTTTCTGGCTATTGTTTTCCATGTCATTCCTTCATGAAATTTTGGGTTGGGATTCATGTGATGTTGTAGGTTGCAACTTAATATCCATTTACCTGGGAATAAATTCATGAACTATAGGGGTACTCTAGCATCAGAATAAGAATTGACTGGACATCCTGAGGTTCAACTCTCAGTGGGACTTTCCAGGCAGTTATACCTTCAGCTCTAGTCAACCAGCAGTAGAATGTTGGCTTGGAATAATGATAATCTCACTAGTGCTGGAGGATATCAAAATTAGGGAAGGATGGCACCAATTTTATTGAGATAATATAATCCATCTGGAGAAGTAAAAATGCATTCCTTCTTTACATCCTTCATTCTACCTTTTTTCATTAAAAATTACATTTTTTTATTTTATATGGCCTATGACTTTTTAAAATATTATTGGACATTCCAATTGAGTTGCAACAAATACATGAAATATGTAATATTTCCATTATTCTGTTTCCATCTAATAGTACAATGTATAACATAGTTTAGAAAGCCAAGGGAAATCATACCCCACCCTTTCCATTACGAAAAATATTTCCATTCATAGAAATCAAACATGGATTCTTCCACGGACCACTAGTCTATGCCTGAGTAAAAACAGCCTCCACAATTAGTAGGGTTAAAGGTTGTTACTCAAGAAGATTCTGCTTTAGAGTGTCTCTTGTAAACTGGATAGGGAACTTGATGGTTATAATTTTTTTTCTTCTGTTGTCTCCCTCCCCAACATATATACGTACAAAAATCTGATAGTGAAGTTTTTTATATAACCAAAGATTCATATCCTACCTACCTTCAGAAAACATCATTTCTTCTTCTCAAATTTCACAGAACTCACAACACTTTTGCTAGGTGCTATGTACAGATGTGCTAGAGAAAACCACAGCTATAGTGCACAACAGTTTTGTAGTAGCCATTAGCATATGCTTTTCCCATGGTCTATGTACTTATTCTAAGCATGTGCTTTTTTACAATGCAGAACACAAGAGACTTGTTTTGTAAGATTAATGAAGGTCACCAATATTCTCCAAAGGATTCTGATAATTAAGGCTTTGTTTATCAAAAACAAGTTATATTAAGAGCAAAAAAGATTCATGGTAATTATTCATAATCTTAACAATTCAAGTGTAGCCACCTCATTTGTGCATTTAATTCTTCTTGTTAATGTTTTGCATAAATCTGCATAATTACTTGAGTTGCCTGTTGTAATTTTGACAGCTACTCCGTTCATGTGCACTAAAGTATATCAAAAGCTTGAGGTGCTGAATATTTATAATTTTACGTATGTTCTCGGGATAATATTTTTTCAACAATTTTGTTTTTAATATTAAATTGACATGGTATACATGGAGCGATTGCCAAACACAGATTTTCACCACAGAGAGCTATTGATGGGAAAACAAACCAGCTAAATACATGCTACTAGCCTTTGATTGGAAAATGCATGGAAAGAATTGTGCACACGATGTCTTCGTTCATACTTCTTGAGCTACATTTTACTTAGGCAAAGATACCTGGAAAATATAATAAGATTGGCCAATCATTATTCCCCATCAGAATTCAGTTGTCAAACATAATTATATTCATGCAGACTATATGATTATGAAATATATTCTGTGGTGAAAAGCTGACATGTCTAAAATGATCCTAATATTGCCAGATAATTGTATGTTTTCCTGGTCTATGAGCGAAGTTCGTGTAGTTTCAGAATCATAGAATGTTAGGTATAGTCCACAATAGTTTCTTAGACATCTTGTAACAGATAGAAAATGTAATTGCAAGAAAGTCTCAGTACGTCAGTTGGATTATCATATGTTGAGTCATTTTGTTTACCATTCCCAGCCCAAACAATCAGCAAATAACTGCTCTTAGATGGGATTTTTCATACAGTCATACTGTCATCTTTCTTTGCCTTGCTATACAGTTATGACACACCAGACCAATTATAGCCAGTTGTAGTGTTTACTTGTGTTTAATGTCTTTTGGAGAATGCAAGAATACAAATTTAAGCACTTACCGGTAACTGTAATGCCAGTTGCACGTTTTTCCAGATTTTTTTTGCTGCACAGCCCTCCTTGCAACAAACTTCCAGAAACAACTTTCCCCATTTGTCCAACAAGCAGGCAATGCCCAGCAACAATAACAGGAAAGCTATTCCTAAAAGGGGTGAAATGCAGGACATCAGGAGGAACTGAGGACTAGATGCTCTCATCTATGATGTGCAAAATGTTAAGGTGAATAGGTTAATTCCAACATTCCAATTGGATCTTTAATATTTTCCACCCCTCTCATCTCCCTAAGCTGGGGCCAGGATAGAGAGAGTATGGAACACATGGCAATAAGAGAGAAATTCCTTTACTTCAGATGAAGTATGTTTACTTTATATAGACGTAGCTTAACAGGAACAGTATTGCAATGGTAAATTGGATGCAGATATGATTTTAGTGTATCATACTTCTTATGATGCCAATAGACGCCTCTTTATTGTCCCTGATCAGTGACTATTATCCAGTTTGGGATAAGACTCAAATTAGGGGTTTATCTAGGCCAGGCGTGTCCAATCCATGACCCAATGGCTACATAGGACCCTAGACAGCTAATCATGCAGTCCCGCAAGATGGTAAACTTTTAACATTATTATGTGATTTATATACATTAACTACATTACCCATTTTATATGCAGCCCAAGACAATTCCTCTTTACTTGATGTGGCCCAGGCAAGCCAAAATCTTGAACACCCATGGTCCAGGGTTAGGGTCAGGGTCAGGATTAGGGTTATGAGCCTAGTTCCCATCTCCTTCTAGTTCTCATGCTTCTTACTTAACCCTTTATTACTTCATACTCCTGCCCTGAGAAACTTGCTTCTTCCAATCCTGAAGCAACACCCACAGAATCTACTATGTCTTGGATTGTTTTAAATAGAGGTTGTCCTTTATAGGAGTTGCTAGCATTGAGATTATAGTTCTTGTGGTCAAACTAGGAATTGAAAGTGTAGGATAGTCACATGATTTGTATTTGGGGCAAGCAACAGGATGCATAGCAGAGAAAAGCACTAAGAAATAGTAAGGCAAAGATTTTAAAAGCAGGAGATCGGAAAAAGGAATGGAAACAAACTAAAACTAGTCTACATGAAAAGTGTTTGTTATACTTCTCTACTCCTTTCTAGCCTTGCTAATCACCTTTTAACATGTTCATACAACATTTCATTGTATTATCTTTGATTTTTTTTTAAATTCTCATCTGTCTCTCATCAACTTCATCCAGATATAATTCCTTTGTCTTCCTCTCCCTCTCTACTGGTTCTTTCTTTTGTTTTCCAATTTAACCTTCAGTCCTTCCTGTCATATTAGCAAACCAACTCAAAATATGTCTGTTGCATTGGGTACTCACTTCTGTATTCAATCCACATTCCTTTAGCTTCCATTCATTCTTGACCCTGTCTCTTCTTATTTTCCCAGGCACACTTTTTAAGTACTCCCTCCCCATTGTATTAAACTAACTTTTATGTCTCTCTGACATATCCAAGTCTCATTTATTCCTTGCAACAGACCACATACTACTCACTATCTTTTTACTGCAAATTTGCATGTCTGAACTTTTTTCCATTTCTCCATATTTAGTAAATATGCTACTAAGCTTTACTAAACCATCTCCATCCTCTATATATATATTTTTTGGCATTTACTTGGAAGTTGCAACTGGTCAATGCTTTGATCTTTTAATTTTTTGATACATACTGCTTGCTGCACCCTGCACTCTACCTGAATGACTGTAATGACACAGCTTTATCTGCATTGAAAAGAACACTGATTTCATGTCCCCAAGAAATATGACTCACATTTAATTGCAAACATTCTTTATTCATTTATCCATAAATACATTAAATAACCAAGAGCACATCACATATTCTTGCCTTACTCTGTGAACCATTTGCTAAGCATCTTATTTATTCTAATGCCTTTCTATAACTATTATTGCATTCAGCAACCAACCTCTGTCCAATAATTAAAGCCTATTCACTAGCAAACATGTTCTTTAAAAGTAAAGAAACAATAAGCCTTCTTTTTCCTCATGCATCCATTTCTCAGCAACATTCTGAAGCATAAAACCTGGCTGGCATACCATCCAACAGCAAAGCTCCACTGGACTTTTGCTTATTGTCAGCTCTTGTTTAGACTTCTGCCAAGTTACTTTTCCATTGGGGGAAAAAAAACCTATAATTCCCCTGCGGTTTGTTCATTCACCCTTGCTACCTTTACTTCCCCTTTGTTAAAGAGAAACAATTATGACATTCTCCCAGATGCAGATGCAACCTTTACAAGAAATGATAATAAAAAACATTAAATGTAGAAATATTCCACCAGCAAATTATCTCTCCTTTTACTGTTTTCACAGTTTATGCAACCTAGGTCTTCAGCCTTATTGTTTTCAACGATATTATAGCATTTATTTTTATTTTTGGAGACTGACTTTGATAGCATTTGTTTCTGACCCATGAACATTCACATACAGATCTCTAAACATTGTAGTTGTATCCCAGGTAATATTGTCACTATCAATTTTTAATAATACTCACCCTGCTGAAGGTTTCCTGTTTAGTTCATCCACTTCCAAAACAACATTTAATTTCCCTCAGAATCACTTGCATTGCATTTCCTCTGTCTCTGTTTCTCACCTGAACTGTTCATTGCTGTGTTTGACTATAATCTAGGCACTTACCTTTCCTTTTCTGTACACAGTATTGTATACATTATAGGGTATCTTTCTCTTATCTTATCTTTTTGGAGCATTCAGGTGTTTCCTCTCATTTATAGTCTCCTGTACTTCATCATTCTGTCAAGCATCCTTTCTTATATTTTCTTCTTAGTATCTGGTAGTAAACATTTTGAATCCCACCACTACATATGCTATTTTTATGAAAACATATCAGAACTCCGTATATTCATTGGCACTTTGTAATGTAGCATTTTTCCAAGCAGTTTCTACATTTTTTTTTTTCTGTCCACTTTCCATTTATTGTATAGGGTGATTATGTTCCGATATATTTTCATAAAAATAGCATATTTAGTGGTGGGATTCAAAATGTTTACTACCAGATCTGTGGGCGTGGCTTGGCTTGGCGGGCATGGCAGGGGAAGGATACTGCAAAATCTACATTTCCTCCTCACTCCAGGGGAAGGTTAGTACAAAATCCCCATTTCCTCCCCACCCCACTAACCTGCTTTCCAGCTCCGTTTTCCTGTGCAGGGCAACAAAAGAAGACCCAGTCAATCAGCTGGGACTTGGGAGGCAGGGAATAGATGGGGGCGGGGCCAGTCAAAGGTGGTATTTGCCGGTTCTCCGAAGTACTCAAAATTTCCACTACCGGCTCTCGAGAACTTGTCAGTACTGGCTGAATACCACCTCTGCATACTTTCTTCCCATAGTCATTCTACTTTTACTCTTCTTTCTTTCTTCTTTTTTTCATGTCAAGTTTTTATTACCCAGGACAAAATAGGTTACCTGTATCTGTTTTATTATAACAGGATAGAATCAGTCTGATTTCTTTGATTCGGTCTTTTAGAAAAAATAGCAGTGCGGCTATATAAAAGAAATTGGGTAGTCCTCATTTAACAATCCCAATTTGGATTAGGAATTCTGAGTCTAAGCAGCCTGGTCATTAAGCAAAATACCATGTGATTACGACTTAAATTATATTTCTGCCTTCTGTATTAACTCTGCTTGTTACAAGCCAGTTGCAAAGCGCAGAAATGGCCTTACATGACCACAGGACACTGTGATGGTTGTAAATCAAGGATTGGTTGCAAAATTAGTTTTTATTACACTGTCATAACTGTGAATGATTTGAAATGAGGTGGTTGGTAAGTGAGGACCACCTGTATGCTTAAATAAAGCTTGATGTTTGAGTAATGTGACAAAGACACTATCCAAAAAAGCAGAGGAGAGGAGAAATTATAAAATTATATTAAATATTCTTAAGATTATTATACCTTTTATCATTAATATCACAGCAGGTTTTAGAGAAATTCTGCAGTTTGTAGCCAAATTTTTCCAATGGCACACCAGACCTTGGCTTCAAATTTTCCAAACTTGTTTTTGAATCAACTATGTATATAGCGTATCATTTTAATTACTGACAAAATATCCAGAATGTAGAAGGTGGGTTTTATTTTGGTTTGGTTTTGGAGGACAGGGTATTCCATCTTATCAAGGATAGAGAACTTATTCCAAATGCTTCCCCCTCCTCCCCCTGCTCATCAATTTTGCCTTCGTAGGTTTCTATGGACAGTTTCCATCCATTTTTGGTAATACTGCATGTGCATCTCCATTTTGGAGCCATTTGCTATAGTATGAATCATTATTTCCCCAAGCTTTCTTTACAATTATGTGTGTAAAATAAGCTGACAAACCTTTGGGATCTGAAATATTTGCCTGAGTTCATTTCCCCCCCTTACATTTGCTTGTAAGAACAAATGCTTGTTTGAGTTAACCATGCTCCCTTGTTTGCAAGTTTGAGTGAGGATTTAAGTACGGTAAATAATTCCCCGGAGAAGAAATTAGAAGTAAACATTCCCTCAGCCAACTAAATAGTGGAACATGCTATATCACACCATATCTCTAATATTCTTATGCCTGTCTTTTCAACCATCCACATTTCCATTCACCCTGTAGAAGATCATAATATTCTTTAGCACATGATTCAAGATTAGGAGCTATGTTCTTCTTCTTTTTCATACCTCCCCAAAAAGTCTTTTTGTCTTCCAGTCAGTCCTGTTTTTTAATTGTGTTGGTAGTAGCTAGTAATAAATTTGGACAGTAGAAAAGCAAGTTCAGATCCCTACTCAGCCATAAAGATTACTGGGTGATTCTAGGTCAGTGTCTGCCATAAATTCTCCACAATAAGCCCTTGGGTAAGATCAAGCTTTGAATCCTTGCTCTCTTTTTTGCAATGTGTGTATGATAATATCGATGTGCTTTCCCAAATTGTTTTAAAAGTAACAAAAGCAGGTTTATATAAGGCAGGATAGTAGCTTAATGGTAGAATATATGCTCCATAGAGACTCCTCACTGTCTTTCCAGTAAAACATCTTAGATTGTTAAGTGCTGTGAAAAGCTAATTGCAAAGCTACAGCCATTCAGAGCAAATGAATCTGCCTCCTGTAGCCTGCCCCTCTTACCTTCCCTACCGGTTTGGAAGTGCCGTCATCGTGTCTGATTTTTGACCTTCTGCACGCGTGCAGAAGGCTTTGCGCATGCGCAGAGGGTTAAAAACCAGGAAGTGATGATGTCGGGGCAGGTGGGTGGAGCCTCATACTGTCGCCACTACCAGTTGTCCAAACCACCCACCGCCACTACTGGCATGCCTGAACCGGGCCGAACCGGTAGCATTTCACCACTGCTCTCTTTCACAAATGTGTGTACCTCTCTCTGTGTGCAAATACACTCATGATTATAGATTTAAATGCAGATAATCCTCGAGTTACAACCATGATGGAACCTGCCCATCGCAGTCATAGCTCACAATGCCTGGGTTGGTCATGTGACTGAGCCAATTTTATGACCTTTCATGCAGCGGTCATTAAGAAAATCACCACAGTTGTTAAGAAAATCCATGGCCATTAAACAAATGCCACAATTAACTTTAGATGATTCTTCTGCTTGCTCCTATTTCAAAGCAAACTTTGCACACAAGCCTTTGCTTCATTTACATCCCTTTGCTTCATTATACACTCTTTAGTCTTGAAGAAAAACTGATACCCTCCTGAGAAGTTGTGTGCATGAATGTGGCTGAAATCCAGTGGTGAAATCCAATTTTTTTTACTACCAGTTCTGTGGGTGTGGCTTGGTAGGCATGGCATGGCTTAGTGGGCATGGCTTGATAGGAGTGGCAGGGGAAAGATACTGCAAAATCTCCATTCCCATCCCACTCTGGGGCCAGCCAAAGATGGCATTTACCGATTCTCTGAACTACTCAAAATTTCCGCTATCGGTTCTCCGAATTCCTCAAAATTTCCACTACAGGTTCTCCAGAACCTGTCAGAACCTGCTGGATTTCACCCCTGCTGAAATCTGAATTAGGACACAAATTTAACTTGAAATGAAAGTGTACAGCTTCTGACTCTAGACCCACTGAAGCCTGCTAGGAGCCCAAAGAGACCATTGAACTGTGTTACTAAATAGTTGTTTCTTAATGCAAGAAAAGGAGAAACTTATTAGACACATGACTAGGGAATTACTTAATATAACTATATAAGCTATATTAAATTAATATTATTCAATATTGTATTGTTATCATTACTAATTTATTAATTGAATATGCTATTATTGATTTATTAACTACATTACATTATATTAGAGTATATTACTAGGAATTATTAATGACTTGGGAATTAATAATTAAATTAATATAACTGAAATGACACATCAATGAAATGAAATAAATTTAGTTTCTGACCCACTTTTGGAACTGGGTTCCCTTCATATCAGTCAAAGGCAAGAATCACCCTGATATGAAGGGCTAAACTATGGCCCAATATCTGCAAAAAGCAGATAAAAAGTAAAAATGGTGGCTGAATCTGCATACTGAAAGACTCACCCCCTTTTAATCTATATCACACATTCTCTGTTGTAGTCAGAGTGCTTTTGCAAAAGAAGTAAATCACAGCAGACTTATTCATCTCCTCAGGAATATCACTAGATCAGGCTGACAGTCTCTCTCTGTCTCTCTCTCTGTGTGTATGTGTATATATATAATGTGCAACGTTTCGGCAAAATCTCATTTGCCATCTTCAGGTGCTTCTAGTTTGCTGCCCTTAATTTAGAATGGCAAGTTTTAGTATGTCTTGATTTGGCTTGTATTATTTTGGATAGTTTCTCCCCTCTCTAAGCCCCCCCCGGTCATCTTATTAGTTTCCAATAAAGTTCAAATTAGTTGTTTTGGTAACAGTTCTGAGGTTTGGCACCTCTTTGCTAGGCGTTCACATTCCATTTCCATGCCCCTGTCAGGCCTACATTTATGTCTGTTGAATCTTGGGTCTGCCACACTGTCTATTATTCTACTATGCATTTTTCTGTTGTGGGAAAATGGGAGAGGGGATAGTACAGAGTTGGAGATATGTAGCCATAATAACATTCTTTCTAGAATGCCAAGGTCATCCTTTGTCTTCGCACTAGACAGGAACGAGGTGGACGAACCTGCCAGCATGGCAGCGATAGATTGGACCATGTGATGGACTTGTGGGTGTGAGGGCAGGATCTTGAACTTTCAACTAAGGGGTGGAAACCTGCAAA
>JANHFT010003503.1:128032-140497 GCA_032467955.1 Pseudoxenodon macrops
GTTACTTGTCCCAGCTTCTGCCAACCTAGCAGTTCAAAAGCATGTAAAAATGCAAGTAGAAAAATAGGGACCACTTTTGATGGGAAGGTAACAGCGTTCCGTGCACCTTTGGCGTTTAGTCATGCCGGCCACATGACCACATTGGTTCAAAGAAGCAGCCAACAAAGAAAAAACAATAAAGTAGAAATGAAGTCCTCTTGAAGAATGAGGGATGAAGTTGGGTACATTTAGCCAAGAGGGGGGGGAAACTAAGCATTCTTTAAAGACTTTCATATTCCCGAAGAAAGTCACAACCTGTGCTCCATCATTCCAAAATACAAGGCACAGTAGACTAATGATTTCAGCTGCAGGAAATAGATTGCTGTTCAAGGTTTACTGGCAGAAAGACCAGTTTAACAGTGGAATGATGACAGAGATATGTAGGCAGTTCTTTGGCATTCAGGAAGTGTTCATGCAAGGACTAGACAGCCTCCTGTTTAGGATATTTTAATTTCGATTTCTGCATTGAGCAGGGAATTGGAGAGAGAGCTAATCTAAATGGCTCCTCCCAATTTTTTAATTTTCTAAGTCCTTCAAACTGTCTCCCGTCACACAATAGAGTACAGGTAGTCCTCAACCTGCAACCACAATTGAGCCCAAAATTTCTGTTGCTAAATGAGACAGTTGTTAAATGAATTTTGCCTGCTTTCTTGCCACCGTTGTTAAGTGGATCACTGCAGTTGTTAAGTTAGTATTACAGTTATTAAGTGAATCAGGCTTCCCCGGTATGGGAATTTGCTTGTCAAAAGGTCACAAAAAGTGATCACATGAGCCCCGGGGACATTGCAACCGTCATACATATGAATCAATTGCCAAGGGTCTGAATTTTGATCACGTGACCATTGGGTTGCAATGGTCATAAGTGTGAAAAACAATCATAAGTCACTTTTTTTCAGTGCTATTGTAACTTTGAACAGTCACTAAATGAACTTTGGTAAGTTGAGGACTACCTGTATATAAATCTACAGTAATTCATATTTCCGCTTCTCCTTAATTCTAGCATATCGTTTGGTAAAAAGTGGTATTCTGCTCAGTGCCAACAACCAGCAGTTCGCATGACCTTGAAGAGAAAAACAATAGAATAAAAAGCTCCATAATTATATTCCTTGTTTATGCCTTAACTTTGGGAGTATACTACCAAGGCAGGAGAAAACCATGTCCTTTGCACATCTTTCTCTGTGTCTTGTGTATAAACAACTGGCAGGATTCTTTCAGTCCTCTAATGCTTGAGTAGTTCTGTGAAATTATTTGCTGAAGATGTAAGTTCAGCAGCACTTTCATAAGCTTGCCTTTGTTGTAAACAGCCTGGATGGGATGGAACAAAAATAGAAAGAGTGTGAGTTCTCATGCCACACTTTAATAGCAGTGTCACATTCGGTTTTGAAGTGTCTGTGTCTCTGATACAGACATCCTGAAGGTGCCATCAAGCATCTAAATAATAGCCAGCATTTTCAGACAGCCAGTTTGATGGCTGTTAATTGAGGAGCTGCGAAAGTCCAGCACGGTGTGTGCTGCAAATTTCACACAGGGTGAATTCTCTCCCTAGCACAATGCAACAAGAAACGGCAGAGGGAGCTGTCAATCTTCACAGAAACAAAGCCACGTGTCTTGGTACTTCTGATCCTGCCATGATTAATGGCACTGAGATAAGGTGAAAGCAAATCTCTTTGTCTCTCAATCTGGTCAGGTTTACATTTGTAAAGATTTCCTTTTTTCAAAAGGAAAAAAAATATATCCCACCCATTTCCCCCCAATTTCTTAAACATCTGATTCCCGCCCCCTCCAATTTCTTAAACATCTATTCTTGTCTGATTGACATTTGGTGCTCCAACAGCAGGGGTGTCCAATCCTGGCACCTTTAAGATCTGTGGACTTTAACTCCCAGAATTCCCATGCTGGCTGGGGAATTCTGGGAATTGAAGTCCACAAGCCTTAAAGTTGTCAGGTTGGTCCTTCCTGATCTACAGCAAGGCCAGGTAAAATAGAATTCACATGCTACAGCCTTGGGCCAGTTTATTCAGTTCATAAACTCTGAATGCACATGAGAAGATTATCCTTGTGGGCTTGTAAACGTGGTTGTGCTTTTCACCTTTTCTTCTTCACATAGCCCCAGGACCACTGACCAGTGACACAGTGGTCTGTTGTTGTTTTTTTGCTTTTAAGTCACAGCTATTGCAAAAGGGGAAGGAAAGGATGCAATAACATCGTTTTTAAGCATGATAATGCAAATCATTTCAATGCCCCACACAGATTTATCTCTTGTCAGCTCTGTGCTATGTGAAACATGGTACAGATCATTGCTGTCTTCACTTGAGTGCTAATTTGCCCAAGGCAAATCTTTTAAAATGCAGCTCGGTATTAAATGACATGATTGCAGAATGAATATAGACACTGAATTGGGGGGAAGGGAAGTCAAAAGGGAGAAAAAAACACCAATTTTGGAATCATTGCGGGGAGAACATCAACATGTTTTCTTATTATGTGTTTTGTATTTGGAAGTGTGTGGGAGTAATGGCCATTTCTTTTTTATTTTTCTTTGTATTTAAAATAGCATTTGGGGTATGGTAATCAACAGGAACTGAAACTAACAAATCCCAAGGGCAAATATGTTAACTTACAAATGACAAAACCTAGATAAAAAGAAAGGCAAAAAACCACTTAGTGTTATTAAACTAGGCAGATAATTGCTGCAGACAGATTCCCTACTGGAGCCATTTACTAAGGTTAGATTGAATTCTTTGTGTGGTTGTGGGTTTTTCAATTCTTTCTTCACAGACCAAGAAATGTTTTCTGGGTAGAGACAGAGAGACCTGTGTCCAGTTAAGAGAGATAACAGAACTTCACATGGGTCATTGCTGCAGAAAAAAACAATCCTCAGTAATCTTGGAGGAATGTTCTTCTACTTGGAATATCACTGATCCAGATTTATTTGTGTTTGTTTATTTCATCTGAATCTAAATAGTCACAGAATAGAATGCAATGCTATGCTATGCAATGCAATGCAATGCTTAATTAGCTAAGTGTGATTGGACACATAAGGAATCTGTTTGCAGTTCATAAGCTCACAAGGTAGGTATTAACAACAAGTAACATGTCATAAATCATAGTTACAACCATTAATCTTAAGTTACAACAACTGATTAATCACAAGAAACCAATAGGAAAAGATAGGAAAGATGAGAAGATGAGAAAAGATGAGAAGTGCTATGGGAATTAAGTATTCAGCAGAGTGATGGCACGGGAGGGGGGTAGGAAACTATGTCTAGTTGATTTGACATGGAACACCCTAGCGGAGTCTGAGGGGAGAAATTGAAACAGTTTATGTCCAGGATGTGAGGGGTCTGTAGCTATTTTCTCAGCCCTCTTTCTGGTTTGTGCAGCATACAAATCCTCAATGAAAGGCAGGCTGTTTGCGATTGTTCGTTCTGCAGTCCTAACTATCCGTTGAAGCAGAGGTGGGTTCCTAACGGTTCAGTCCGGTTCTACCGAACTGTTAGTAACTTACCGGCATGGTTTGGTAGAATCATTAGCAACCTGGGCCTGCCACGCCCCCGAGCCAGTTCTTTCAGTGGTGCCATAGGTGCCGCCATCTTTGATTTTGCTTCTGTTCATGCGCAGAAGCTTTTAAAAAACACTGTGCATATGCGCACGCGCGGCCACAGCACGCCCCTGAGTGAACCGGAAGTAAGAAGATTTAGAACTCACCTCTGCGTTGAAGTCTATACTTGTCCTATTTGGTTGCTGTGCCAAACCAGACAGTTATTGAATTACAAATGACAGACTCACCAATTCCTCTGTAGAACTGTATCAGCAGATCCTTGGGCAATCTGAGCTTTCTGTGTTGACACAGGAAGAACATTCTTGGTTGTGCTTTTTTAATGATAAATAAATATAACAATGGCACAAAACTATATGGGGAAGGATGTGTGAGAACAATAGGGCTATTGCTATCGTACATATAGTCCTTGACTTATAATAACCATTCATTTAACAGCCATTCAAAGTTATGATGGTACTGAAAAAGTGACTTATGAGTGGTCGTCGCACTTGTGACTGTTGCAGCATCCCGAAGTCACGGGGATCAAAATTAAAGCACCTGACACCTGGCATATATTTATGATGGTTGCAGTGTCCCAGTATGACATGATTGTGATTTGTGACCTTCCCAGGAGGCTTTTGACAATGAAGTCAATTGGGAAAGCTAAATGTATTCAATGACCATGAGATTTGCTAAATAAAAGATCGTAAAATTGGTCACAACTCACTTAATGATTGCATTGCTTAGCAAAAGACATTTGGGTCCCAATTGTGGCCTTAATCTGAGGATTATCTGTACTGTGAAAAAGGAGAGTCTGAGGAAGTCGATGAAGAAGGAATTTTTACTACAGGAGGTAGTAAAGGCAGGAGACAGAATTCTAGTTCTCTCTGAGGCATGAAAGCCACCTGGTTAACTTTGTGCCAGTCACTGTCTTATCCCACCTCACCTCACAAGTTTGTTGTTATGGGAAAAATAGGAGGAGGAAGGTGGGTTGGATAGATTCACTGCCATGAGTCAATCCCATAAATGGGATTGAAGGAAGTTAGCACCCACCCACCCCCTCCTAGAGGAAAGAAATATACTAGGAAATATCAGAAAGGCAGAATATTATATTTCCCCGGATGACAGAAAAGGAGAAACCTGTTTTAAAGACAAAGCAGCTTCCTGAAGGTCCCTGCATCCCCCCACTTCAGTTCCAGGGTGATGGAATGAAGTCATGGCCCTCAAGACATGATAGCATTATCACTCTACCCATCTTGCAACAGAACTCACCACATGGCACCTGAGCAAGGCTCAAGCAAGCCTGACAAGACAGCCTACAAAGTTAGCTAAGACCCCTGCCCCATGGGAGTCTGACAGCCAACCAGTGCATTTCTTACACAGGAACAGGAAGGTCTGGGGTGGAGTCCAACAGAGTGTATCAAAAACCCCTGGACTCTCAGCAAGCCCCTTTTTCCCTTTCCTCAACATCTGGAAGAATGTGATTCCCCTTTTTCCCCAGGGCCTCAAATCATGTGGTCCTGTCCACCATTAAACCATCTTTCTAAGTACTCTCCGTGTTTCCAGTGTCTTCTTCCCCACTTGGAACTGAACCTGGATGGACATTTCTTCCTACAATTCTAAGTTTAATTCCCAAGCATTTATGAGGATTTGACTCTCATGATATTCCATTACTATGTTTATCTTACCATTCTCTTAATTTAAATGATGCTCCTATTCCTGAAGTCAAATATGATTTCCTCTGACTTTTTGAAAATATTCCATTAAATGCCACACTGGCATTTCTTAACCTGTCCTGAATTGTCACACGATCGAATCCATGGTGGCTTCCTCTGTGCTTAGAACTACAACCAATTTTAGGGCACACACGTTCATCACAGCACTAAGGGATGGGTTCCTTTTATAAGATCATTTTCCTCTTTATTAAAATAATATCCTTATTCTTGGAGATCTTTATTCTCCATGACAACCAAGGATAGCAGCATGTCACTAATTTGGGGAGTGCAAGATTATCGTATTTATGGCTTTGTACAAGCTTTGTCAAACAAGCCTCTCTGCCCTGCTTAGTTTCTCCTTGCTGGCAAATGTGGCATGAATGAGTTTCTTCCCAGGAGGGCCAATAATTCATTGCATTAAATGCATGCATAGACAGTGGCTACTTTTACATATTGTACTAAGCTAAATATGTTTTTTTGGGGTTAGCTTGGTGTGTTAGCCCTGATCATAATGACTTTTAAAACAATATTTTTGAACAAATTTTGTAAGCTAGGCCGCTCTAGCTTGTTCACAAGTCATGATTCAGCATAATATGGAAAGCCAGTCATATACACAATATAATTTCAGATAAGCAACTTCTATTTAATGCTAGATGGATAGCTTATAAATGTACCATCATTACTAGATTTGTGCATTTATAAGCTGTTTTTTAACAAATAGATATAACGATTTAAGTAGGAGAGAAAGCTGTTGGTGGTTCAGTTGGAATCTGAATCAGCTGAATCAAAGTACCAAAGGTAAAGGTTTCCCCTTTCCAGTTGTGGGAGCATTGCTCATCTCCATTTCTTAGCTGAGGGAGCCAACATTGTCTGAAGTCATTTCCATGGTCATGTGAGCAGCATGACTATATGCCAAGGGACATGGGACACGGTTAGCTTCCCATATATTTATCTACTTGCATTTGCATGCTTTTGAATAGCTAGGTGAGCAGGAGCTGGGGAAAATAACGAGAACTCATCCCATCATGCGGCAATTGGGTCTCCAACCCGAGCTGTTAGCTTTCTGTTTCTTTAACCACTGAGCCATCGCACCCGCAAAGTACCAAAGTCTTTTATATGGGATCATATATACACTTTGGCTTTTGAATTGGATTTGTAGACAAACTTTGCAAATTAGTAAGAATTGTACTATACCCTTCGTAGAAATAAGTGAACCTATGGCAATGTTTCCATGGAACAGCACATAGCCACTAGGCCAGGGGTCAGCAACCCATGGCTTTGGAGCCGCATGTGGCTTTTTCATCCCTCTGCTGCGGCTTCCTGTTGCCAGTCGCCTCCACAATTGATAGGGCTTTTGGTTAGGACAGGTAGAGGAAAAATGTTGCCGTGCTAGGAGGAAACTCTATGGTGGTGGTGGTGGTGGTGGTGGTGGTGGTGGGAATAGACACCAGATTTCCGGTCTGCTCTAGAGTTGAATGGGGGACTTCCGGTTAGGATCTTTGTGGCTCTTTGAGTGTTTAAGGTTGCTGACCCCTGAACTAGGCCAATGCAGTCATTTCTGCTGCTGGAGAATATGAGTTTCTAAGCACATTTATTTATTTATTCATTTATCATGTTTGTTATGCAATCACAACAGTCTTGGTGGCCTAAAGGACAAAGAAATGCAAAATGAAACAACAGAAAACCAAAACATTAAACTCAGCAAAATATGTAATGTCAGGCCCTAAAAGACCTCTGAGAAAGTTCTATCTTCAGCTTTTTCCAGAAGGTCAACAATCTTAGGGACAAATGTACCTCCAATGGGAGGTTATTCAGAGGCCAGCCCCATATCCGACAAACAATGCTTCCAGGGAGGCCCCCGGGAAGTGCCCCTAACATTCTGGACTATCCCATTGCGATGGAAGCAGACAGACCAATTCTAATGGGGACATGCAATTTCTGCAGTGTCCAAGTGCCAAGTGATGGGTTAATACCAGCAGTTTAAATTGCACCCAAAAGCTAACAGGCAGCCAATGTATGGCTCCAATTCAAGGCTAATATCTGCCCAAAGGCCCACATCTCTGAGCACATGGACATTTTAAAACAAATAAAGTTTTCAGGTAGTCTTTAAAGGCAGCCTATCCTGTTTCAGTCCACATGCACAACACACACAAGTATTTCATTGATAGTCCAAACCCTTAATGTGAATTCCCCAGATTCCCACTTACACCAGAGATAGATTCCTACTGGTTCTATCTGCTTCTATAGAGTAGGTAGTAACTCCGCGGTGACGACACGGAGCCAATTCTGTCAGTGGCTCTGTGGGCGCCGAGATCTTGGATTTTGCTTCTGCACATGCACAGAAGCTATTTTTTGACTGCCACGTGCATGCTCGCTCGCACGCTTTGCGCGTGCCCTCGAAGCACAACCCTGAGCTAACAGACAGTAGAAAAATTCAGAATCCACCTCTGACTTACAGCCAACGCAAAGTCCTATTGAGTTCAGGAATGTTCAGGTTAGGAACCAGGATACAAAATTCACAAGCAAAGACAAGGAAAGAGGCCTCAAAGTCCACAATTCAGGGACATCCTGAAATCCAAAGTAATGAGTCCAAAATTCATGAGCAGGACTAAAGTCCAAAACGCAGCACAGTCCAGAATCCAGAAAAATCAAAGTCACAAAGGCAAGCATGCACAAAGCAGAATGGGTGGTAGTTTCCCGGCAAAGTTCTAACCAACAAACCCTAAACCCTGGGAACTAATTCTTTATAACCTATCATTACTATAACCTTTAATAATTAAAAAAACCCACCTTTTGATATTGACTTCCCCCAATCATGCATTTCCTCCCAACATTTATATTTTAATGAATGCTTTCCATCTTGTTTTATTCTGGAATAATGTTATGGTTACTTCCACCTGCTACAAAATTAGTGGCTTAGAAATACTGTTAATAAACAATCATCTATGTTTATCTGTAACTTTATGTAGCTAAGAAGACCCACAAGCATCACCTAAAGAAGCCGGGACAAATATATTTAGCATTCCTTCTGAAAAGTGTCAACCCATGACTTGTATTTTGTCAAAGGAATCTATGTAGAAATCAACAAGCAAAGCTTGTATATTCCTGCAAATACTAATACATCAAACTGTTAGACAGCAATAATAATTCTGGCACACTGAAAGTGCATGATAAACAAGTTTAAAGAAACTTCAGTGTGGATATAACAATGATAACAATGTTGATAGAAATTGATAGTAACCTTGACCTCATGAATACTTCCTGACTGCAAGAACAGAGGGTTTCAGACAAGCTGAGAATAACCTGCATGCCAGAATCTCAACCTGCATCTTAAAACTCTCTTCACTATTATAGATAGTAATTTCTCTTTTTGGAAGTACAAGAGATATTGTCCAGCATAAAAATCAGTGAGTAGTTCTCATTACAATATTATATTCTAAACGTATCTGCACAAATGAAGCACTGAAGATATAAGCGGAAACAGTGCAAATGTACTGTCTCTTTGTTGAAATTGTTTATTTATTCATTGCTCTGTTTAACTTGGATTCCACTGATTTCAGTGAGTTGATCATGATGATTTATGGCAAAAATATAAACATCAACTGCAACAATATATTTTATAGCCACCAAAAATCATATATATGAGATGATGGCTATATCAGTTAAAATAAATAAATTTCAAACAGATATAACCTTAACACCTCCATGGTAGGCTTAAAAAATATTTAAAACATTTAAGATGAGAAACAACAACAACAACAGAATAATTGTGTCCATACACTAGGGAAAGGCCTACAGAAAAGTTCTGCCTTTAGTTGGTTCCTGAATGTTGGGGGTGAGTGGAGGATGATGATATCAACCACAATTTGTCTTGAAATGATCTGGCTGGAAAATTCAGTCCTGGAGGCATCTGGGTACCAAATCATTAATTATAACCCGTATTTTCTCCCGGAAGTTGTATCCTTCAACCTACACAAAAAGGTCAGGTCTCTGCATACAGATTAGGTTGAAGGATATGGAATAGCCCAAAGCCATCCTAAGAGTTTCACGTCTAAGTGGGGATTCTACACTGACATGGTAATCCTATCACAATATTTATCTTTTTCCTGATATCAGATGTTACTGCTGTTGGTCCAAGGTTGCCTCCATACCAGCCTGCCTTCTACATGATCCATCCTGGCACCAGAAGTTCACACCAGTGGTGCCAGACTGCTATGGAATCAGTTATTTGATTTGAAGATAGAGCAGTAGAAAGAGGAAGATGTAGTTATGACACTGGCAATCTAATATTGGTGGCCAATGCAGACTGATATTTCAGAATAGTTTGGATTAATTATGGGCTTCTCCAGCTGCCCCCTTCTTGTATTCTCCAGATGTGTTGCAAATGCATGGAATTTCAACTAGCAGTTGGAGGATTAGACTTGAAATCCAACACTGGGATACCAGGTGGAGAAAGACTAAGGAAGTTCATCTCAGGTTTTAACTATTGAAAATATAACAGGCTTTTTGAAAGAAATGACGGGACCAAAACATTATGTTCTGCCTCCATATTCCTGTAAGTCCCAGATCCTCAGAATACAAAGAGATGACTAAGAAGGTAAGATGTTCTCCATATATATGGAAACTTTGCACTATTTAATTGCCCTCTTCCTTATGAATTAACTCTTTCTTATCCTACCAGGAAAAGGTATCAAAAGGAAATGCCATTTTCTGTATTTTGCAGTATTGTTGGTAGATGTTGGTCAGTAGTATAAACATATTGTGGAATTCAATAGAACATTAGCGGAACAGGTTCAGCACAAGGCATTAAAAAATAAACACATTCTTTATATGTTTCCAGATCTGTGTGGAATTAGGGGTAGAATTAGATCCCAGTCTCTTCAAAGAAAGAGAAAAGGGGGCTCATTGTTACTCCCACATGTGGGCTTAACTGGATTTGTCTGTATATTTTGAGGAAGAATGTTTTAAGATCCATACAAGTCCTAAAAATTGCCTTGAACTCACTTGGAACATATTTTGCTGTCAAAAGCTTGTTACTGATTGTGCTGGTGTTTTTTTTCTTTTCATTTTCCAAAAGAATTCACTAACTGAAATGTACAAGCTTAAGAAACAATCTCTAACAAATGTTAAATAATATCCTTGGCAGAATGTCAGTGCAGGATGAGGTGATTCAAAAACTTTATTCGGAACGTGTACGTGTGTATTAGTTGCTAAGAGAAAAATTGACAGTCAAACCCAACGACACAAAGAAGAGAGTGAAATCCATTTGTCACGCCAGATTTTGATTTTGTTATTGACATCTTTTAGTGGCATTTTGATGCCAGTAATTAAATTGCTAATTATGTCTTTCTGTTGCAGTGGTCATGGTTTTATTATTTAATTGCGGCAAGTTTTGCTCTCACCACAAATGGTAGTTGTTTAACCTTGCTGAATGTTGCTCTCATGTTACTTTCCATATGTAAAGGCTTTGTTGTGGCATTATTAGCGGCTGGGATTTAGCCAGAATAAAGGCAGTTCAGGATTCTTTGCTGTAAATAAAACTCTTGTTTTGTGAATAAAGACAGGGATTTCTTTGGGGGGGGGGATGTGGGATGGCAAAGTATATAATGGAAAGAAAAAATGGTATTTCAATAATATATACAGAAAATCACACAGAACCACAACTCAGCCCAACATAACGAATACCAAACTGCCTTACAGAAACAGAAAAGAACTGAAGTCCATTTTTCCATTGGTATTTTTTTTTCTGTTTCCTCCTCTGTGTTTTAAAAGTATTTAAATACAGTTCTGTTGCCTTCTTTATTTTTTTCTTTTCCTTTCGTTTTGAATGTTGGGGTGTGTTTTTCCCCCCTCTTCTTTCTCAGTCCATTTCAGTGCATTTGTTAAATCCCCCCCTCCAATTGATGTTATTTTATGCAAACCACAAGATTTCCCCCCCCCCCATCTTCCCTTGGTAAGATTGCCTCTTTATTTTATTTTGAAATATTTGTATATTTATTTCATTAAATGAGATAATGCTTTTTCTTATTAACATAATTTCCAGTACATTAAACATATTTCTCCACAGACAGAAGAGAGGAATCAAATTAAATGACAGTTAAATCACTTGCAGCCATTTCAACTGTTAAAAGAAATAAAAATGCTTCTGTTTCTGCCCCCCCTCCATTTGCGATCACGAGATGGGTGCCGTAAAGGCAAATGAAATACTAAAGCAAAAGGAGAGGAAACATAAAGAAATAATGACTGACTTACTGCAGTAATACCACTGAGAGGAGGGGGAAAATTGCTACAAATGAAAGGGAAAAATAATATAGCTGTTTTCAAAGTTATCAAAATTCATTTTTTATTGATGAGGTCCATGCAATTCTAATACTAAGTAAATGGCAAAGAAAAAAAAATCAATGCCATAAATACTGGATGCTGAAAGGCGAAATAAATACTTTGTGTTTGGAGGGCCATTATTCTAAATAGCTTTAATTTTTAAATAATTTATACTTCAATATGTATTACTGGGGGGAAAAAGAATATAACAAAGGGTCATACTGCTGCTTTTTAAAACTGACCAGGCATAGGAAAAAATGCACTACTATAAGTCATAAGCATGTATTATTTTTAAGATGTTTTGTCCATTTATAGCCAACCAGGATTGAATCTATTCTGTTAGTTTAAAGACAAAATAAAAATTCAGTACCTTATTCTAAGATGCCTGGTGATCTCTATATGATTACTTTATCCAAATATTAATTATATGGCTTTAAGAAGGAATATAATAAATTCTCTAAGGCTTGGGCAATCACATGTAGGCTGCAAAACTCCAGATGACCATCAGGTGGCAGAAACGAGATTATGAAATCTCTATTGTGTCCAGATCTTTGGAGTCCCAGATCTGGAGCCCTAAATAAGGCTAGCAAGGATTTCAAAGCTAATATTTTTGTTCTCCTATTGTGGTAATAATGCATTGTGTATTGACTTTTCATAAGCAGTTGTGAGACAACATGATGTAGTGCAGGAGTGCATCCCCCAACAAGTGGACAGGAACTGAACAGAAAAAGTCTTACATTTGGTTTAATGTAATTTAAGTTACTGTATTTTTCGGTCTATAAGACGCACTTTCCCCTCCAAAAAATTGGGTGGAAATGTCTGTGCGTCTTATACAGTGAATGTTGCTGAAGC
>JANHFT010003503.1:140507-154031 GCA_032467955.1 Pseudoxenodon macrops
CCACCCGTCAACCCCCACCCTTCGGCTTCTGCCTCCCAGCAATTTGCCTCCTTGCAGCAAACAGCCTGGTCAACTTCAGCACAGCTTGATATAGCACAAGCAGCTGATTGGTGGTTGGATTGGCATCCTGGAATACCGCCGATCAGCTGTTCCAGGCTGTGGGGATTGCTGTCACCGATCACCGCCACCGTCTATTGCCACCTTCACGTGCCCTATTTTTGGCTCCGCATGCCCCATTTTCGGCCTCTGTGTATCCCATTTTTGGCCTGTTCCTATTGCAGCCAAATGGCGCACGGAGGCCAAAAATGGGGCACATGGAGGCAGCGATAGGCGGCAGTAGCTACAGGCAGCGGTGATTCTCATAGCCTGGAACAGCTGATCAGCAGTATTCTGGGAGGCCAATCCAACCGCCAATCAGCTGCTCATGCTAAATCAGGCTGTGCTGAAGCTGACCAGGCTTTTTGCTGTTTGTTGCAAGGAGGCAATTTTTTTTCTTGTTTTCCTCCCCAAAAGCTAGGTATGTTTTATGGTCCGGAGCATCTTATAATGCGAAAAATATGGTATGTAAATGCAACTAACATGATTTGCTACTAGCCTTGAAACTTTAGGCTTTCGATTCCTGATGTAATGTCTAATGTGCTCAATTTTGGCCATTCCTCAGCTAGTCACCCTTCTTATTTAATGCTTTTAATGCTGTAAACCGAAACGAGATGGGTGGGACATACATTAGATAGATAGATAGATAGATAGATAGATAGATAGAGAAAAAATTATTCACAGCCTTATTACTTGACAATTATCATCTCTAAGATTAGGTTGTACAAGGAAGGACTTTGGGCAAGTTACCAGAGTTGCTTGCAGGACAGTGGATGCTTCAATTAGTACCCAAATAATTATTCTGCAATGAACGTATTTGACATGACTTTCAGTGCCTTAGCCTTAATAAACAGATAAATTAAGCCTGCAAGGTTTATAAGATTAAGTTGTGTTTGTTTCCTGGCTTTCTTGGGTTTTATCTGCTTATTTTATCTCTTTTATCTGTTTACTTTCTATGCTTATTTTATTTATTTTGAAGACTGTTGTGCAGCTTTTAACTGCTGAGTGTTCTATGCCACCCAGAGTACATGTCTGTGAGGTAGGTAGGTAGGGTATGTGTGTTTGTGTATATATACTTTTTTGCTGATAAATAAATAAAGGGAGACTAGTATAGGTCTATTTCAAGCTATTTAGCTCTCATCAGCTAGCCTTCTGGGATTTGAACCTGGGCTGCCTGCCTGTTAGGCAGTTGCTTTAACCTCTAAGTCACAGACTCTCCTCCTTTATCAGCTGAACCAGGGAGGAAGGATTAAGTGTTTTTTCCGAGATCACCTAGTATCCCAAATATGGGAGGGAGCATACTGCTTCCTTTTGCCTTTCAGCCTCACTTCAGATAATTGCATTTTATTTTATTTCAGTATTAAATGGTTTTTAATAAGTCTGAGACTAGACTTGCTCTTGAAGGATGACAATAAAGGGTGCCTAACAATAACCTTAGTTGTGGAGTAGATAATTATGGTTCTGAAGCAACAAATCGTAGCCTCTCTACAAGTTTTGAAAGAGTGACTGCTGATTAAGGCTGTGCAATGCTTCCTGTTATATTAAAAAAAATTTTTTTTTCAAATCATATTGGAACAGAAACATGATTCCCGTTGCAAAATTATAAAGCAACAGCATTTTCCCTCTGATATATGGTAACTAGTTGCAGCAACCATCAGACCAACAGTGTCGGCAGCAATCTGCAATGACTTCAAAACGATGACATGCGTGTGGTGTTGTCATTGTGTACATGCTTCAATTATGTACCTGCATCCCAACATCTGACACAAGTATGTAAATTATGTAAATTATGGCATTTGCAATGTCAAGATACACATTTTGCCATTTGCTACAGATGCCCAGATAGCAAACAAGGAGTAAGTAGACTTGATTCCTGGAAAAGACATGCCTGCTCTAGCAGCGTTGGAGACAAGTGCTATGTTCGCAGTCCATTTAAAAGCCCCATTTCTTTTATTAAAGTTAACAAATACAAAGATTTAAAAAAACTAATGCAAACTAAAAAGAATGTGAAAACACAAAACATGCGGAGGAAAAAGAAAAAAAGGGAAAAAAGGGAAAAGAGATATAAGTAAATGATTCCCCACCCTACACCTCTACAAACCTACTTAGCATCTAAGAAGTCATTAACAAGCCACTTCATAAGGTAATCAAAAGAGGAAGTATATGAACCTAGTGCCCGTTTAAGGGCACTGAGCTACAGCTTAGGCAAAATGATTTGCCCTCTGGTTCCCAGAGCTTGCTCTTCATGATCTCCTCACGGAGAGCTTTTGTACGGAGAACTAGTGGGCAGTCCTGGTCCCTCCTTGCTCTGGAGAGGAATTCGGAGGAGATAATCCATTTACTGATTCCGCTTTCTGCCACGGCTATCAGCTCCACTTCCCAGGACCTGTGGTGAAATGCTACCAGTCCGGTTTGGGTAAGTAGATAGCAGTGGCCGCCAGTGGTTCGGAGAACCGGTGGCGGCCATAGCACGAGGCTCCGCCCACCCGCTCGAACGTCACCATTTCCAGTTTTTTTTAACCCTCTGCACATGCGCAAAGCCTGAGCATACGGAGAGGGTGAAAAAGCACATGTGACATAGGAAGATAAGTAGATTTCACCGCTGCCAAGGATCATTCTGAGTCCACCATTGCTTCCCATGAAGTCTCAAAGCCCCTTTTCTAAATTAATTCTGAAGCATTGCAAACCCCTCATATTGATTATATAGGATTATAACTGCAAGTAGTTATCATCATAAGTGGTTGTAGTATCATAAACCCCTAACTCATATATCTATCCTCCTAAAACTTGCGGGTGTTTTGCTTAGGGAGACAGACAACTATGACAAATAAATCCTTTCCCAGCCCAGTTTTTGAAGTATTGTGTCTAGCATGCATCTCCCAAACCACAAAGGTAGATATTGGTCTGAAAAAGAAAATTTCTGCCCTCCCTTAAAAGGATAGAGATTAAAAAAGGAAAGAAAGAAAGCCTGGTCTCACTTCATGCAAATGTTTTGCAGAGTTGTATCAACCCACAATGCTAATAAAGTAGGCTACAAAACAGAAAATATTCTATTTTAATCACCAAAAGAGGGATACTTTCAAACCACTGGTGTCATTCTTGATTTCATATCTACCTTAAGTTTAAGGCTATAGATATCACTTTCAGCATAGTATAGCTGTAAATCTAGATTCTCTACCCTTATTCTGGAATTGGTTTAACTAACACTCAGATATGACTCTGACTAGATACTTTATTGCGTATAAGAATGAAGTCAGCTACAACAAAAATCCTTCAAATACAACAGCAGTTATTTAGATATATGCACAAAGTCTAAATTAGGAGCTAGGAGCTCTCATGGCAGAGTGGTTAAACTGCAATATTGCAGGCTAACTCTGCCCACAGTCTGAAGTGCGATCTTGATGGGGTTGAAGGTTGACTCAGCCTTCTATCCTTCCAAGGTCGGTAAAATAGACCCAGATTGTTGGAGGCAAAGTATGCAAATAATGCTTACGTTGTAAACTGTGCATAATGCTGTAAAGCACTAAGGGGCAGTATATAAGCCTCAATGGCATTGCTATTGCAAAATCCTAGGCTTTTCCATATTGCCTGAATCCATGGATATTTAATAGTTCTTTTAAAGGTCCTTTCTCGACCAGATTCTCTCTTAACAACAAAGGGAGAGAATACAATACAGAATGTGCGTTACCAGATCACATAGATTTTTGGATGTGCATGTGCAGCAGAGGCTGAAGATGTCAAGGAGCAGAATCTGAATATCCAAGTGTATTTTTCCTCCTATAGATTTGGAATTAAGAATTTGAGAACCACGTAACACCAATTAATGCCTCTATTTTTTTTTTAAATAGAAGTCGGAGCAGAATCTGAAGTTGAAATTCTATACATATTTAAGCACTTAAACCTGTTCAGGCTCACGGAGTACAGCAAAAGCAAAGAGCTGGAGCCTTCATAATTCCTGTCATGCATTCTGATTCGCCTGATCCTTTCTGAAGTAGAAATAATTAGAATTCCACTATAGTTGAGGTTTTTATTAATTACATATCTGTAGGACACACAGGTTAGTCACAAAACTAACCAGGCAAGTCTGTGTTTAGAGATCTGTCAGCAGAAACATAAACTGAGAAATGTTTGTAACTTGCCAAGAGATAAAAAGAAGAGTTCCACTTCCCACGTGTTATGGATCTAACAATGCTAAGTAAATCTTCATCATTAACGTACAGCATTTATTGCTCCTTTTGGAAGAAGGGAATTCCCTTTTCATCCAATTTGATTATGCATCCAGCAAACAAAGCAACCCAAAGTAGGGGATATCTCCTCATTGCCTTTTGACTCTGACACCACAACTGCATATTTTCAATCATTGTTAAATGGAGGCAGTGCAAGGCAAAGCTTTAAACCCCCCACTAGTTTTGGTGCGTGATAAAAGAAGAAGGTGCTATCAATCTTTATTGTCTGTCTCGCTTACTGTAATTGCATTCAATAGTCCACTGATTCTGATGTCTGTGCTAATGTTGAAAACACGGAAGAAGCAGATGCTCCAGCTTGAGCATATGTATCCACTGGCCACTTTGATATGTTGGCAGCAAAGTCACTGGGTTTGATGATAAATTGTTAATGCCACAGACTATGAGCAGCTGAACACATGAAATGCATGAAAAGTTGTACCTCTGTTGGGTTCTTCATTTCCGAAGAAAATCTGACAAAATGATGCCCTAGGAATGGTTTGTCTATGGCATGAAAAGCATGTCAGGCTAGCGAGTGTTTTGCAGTGTTGTAGAACATGACATTCTATTTGACCTCTCTCCTCATGCTGGAGACTTAGAAAGGCTCTGCGTTACCCTCGTGTCAGTGATCCTAACAGCAATCCTATAAGATGGGAGTCAATTCTTCACTAGGGGTGAAGGGTGGAGGTGAGAAGAAAAATGGCTTGTCTCTTGACTGGAATATGAAGTTCAATTCAAATCCTGTCTTGTGTTAATATCACAGATTTTTAGTTATTAATCTGCTCTAGCCATTTTAAATGGATTTTTATAACGTACACTGTAAAATTTGCATGTGTTTCTCATTCGCAGCTTTCTCTAAGATGCAAAGATTTTATACACAACTTTCTGAAATATTCATAATTTACTTAAATTGTCCTGCTGTTCATTTTTAATGTACATTTCCCTGATGCTTCAAAATAACAACAACTAAACTTAAGTGCACTTTTTCCCTACACATTCTTTTTGGGATGCATCTTTCAGAATGGGAATTGATGGCTACTTTTAATCTGTTTCCCTGCTGTTTATATCATGGTGGTGCTGTTTTGCTGGATTGGGCACAGCAGTTTTATTTTATATCTGCATCTCAGAATTGTATAGACAGATCAAGTGAGGCAAATTCTGGGTTCAGAGCTCATTTTCTTAAGGCTAAGTTAGCTTTGTTGGCAAACCGTCTGACTGATAATCAGTCTGTAGTTTTAAGTATCCAGGTTGGATTCATATTAAGGTATTGATTAAAGCTGTTCTGAATTTCGCAGTAAACTCAGAGATGCCTCTAAATAAATATAGAAATACTCTTTTGATGGTTTCTTGAGTTCACATTTAAGATTGTGAAATAGCAATAGCACTTAGACTTACATACCACTTCACAGTGCTTTACAGTCCTCTCTAAGCTGTTTACAGAGTCAGCATATTGCCTCCAACAATCTGGCTCATTATTTTACCGATCTCGGAAGGATGGAAGCTGAGTCAACCTTGAGCCTGGTAAGATTCGATCTGCCAAACTGCTGGCAGCCAGTGATCAGCAGAAGTAGCCTGCAGTACTACACCCTAACTACTGCGCCTCTGCGAAACTGACATAGATTAGAAGAACATCCTTCCGAGGTCAGTAAAAGGATTCAGATTGTTGAGGGCAATATGCTGACTCTGTAAACTGCTTAGAGATGTCTGTAAAGTGGTATATAAGTCTAAATGCTGTTGCTATTGCTATATACCTCTACAGTAATTACTTTTTAAAAAGACATTAAAAAAAATAGCCATCCTCTTTCTACTCCCTCAAATCGTACTTAGTCTATGCTGTGTCATCAAAATGTTCTGGATTTCAGTTTTTCATTCTGTATCGCTGATTACTACTCACACTATGGGTTGGGATGAAAACTTAGGCATTAAGATAACCTTCCCGTCTTGATATGCCAGTGGGTCAGGATCTGAAACCCAAGAATCCTCAAGTCTTTGTCCTTCTGTTGAGTTTGATGAGTTGAGTTTGATGAGTACAGGACTGTAGAAGTCATCTGTCAAGCAAGAAAAATCTCCACACATGAAGGTCCAATTAAATGTATGTATTGCTAAACAGCCTTATGTACAGAAATCTTCTCAACCAATGGTTAGCTGCTGCTTGGTGTTAGATAAGTTCCATGGAATTCAAGAGGGGTGGGACTTAGTGCACTTGATGCTATGTAGCGATTCTAGGCTGATCTCTCTTTTAACTTATTTTTCAAAGCACCAGAAGGCAAGACAAGAAACAATGGATGGAAATTAATGAAGGAGAGAAGCAACCTGGAATTAAGGAGAAACTTCTTAAGAGTGAGGACAATTAACCAGTGGAACAGCCTGCCTTCAGAAGTTGTAGGTGCTGGAGGTTTGTAAGAAAGACTGAACAGCCACCTGAAATGGTAGGGTCTCCAACTTGAGCAAGGGGCTGGACTAGAAGACCTCCAAGGTCCCTTCCAGCTCTATTCTGAATTAATTGATTGGATACTAATAACCAAAATAACATTATTTCTTTTTTTTAAAGTAGCCTTGAGACTAGCTGAAAACCATAAGAGAAACACAATAATCCAAAAGAAACAAACTCTTTTGCTTGAGTCAGAGAATGTAGACTGCAAACATTCTCCAAAATTCACCTTCATCCTTCAGTTTTGGATTACTCTGTTTCCTGCATTCTGTCTAGATTTGTAACCCTGATGAGACTTTTATCCAGAGCAGAATCTAATTTCCTGGCTGGAAAAAAAAAAGATCACTTCGGATATAGCCATACTGTTGTTTTCTAACATGTATATTCCCTGTGTTAACAAAAGAGGGAGAAAAAAATAATAATACTGGTAGATTGATTTTTGCAAGGGATTCCAAAGTCTAGTTTATATGCTATTTATGACAACTATTCATTAATGTTTCCAAGCTGTACTTCACCCATGCTTCAGTTTCATACTGCTTGGTATTGGGAATTTTGAGTTCATTTCTAGCCAGAAGTAGAAACAATTCACAATTTCCACAGCTGGAAGGATATTGTCAAAAGCATGGCCTTTAATCCTTTTATACTGCTGTATATAAAGGGTGCCTCCCATTAATTCTGAAAGGCTTGATTAACTTACTTTGCTTGAAGACTAACCTGTAGAAGGGTGACCCATTTAAGACATTTTGCAATAAGATAATATAATCCAGGCATAATCAAGCAAAACAAACTTTCTTTCAATCTAGGCAAAGTAATTTCATCAAGGTTAATATGTATGAGAATATTTCAGTTCCATCCCATTAAGGTCAACGAGCCTAGCGCACCAATCCTAACCATGTTTAACTGGAAGCGTCTTTTATTTCAATGGAATTTCCTTAAGTAGATGGATTTAAGAAACATGTAATATAATTTATGTGGTTTAGCATAAGTAGTCAATTAGGCTGCTTAGGATATTTTGCAAATTACATTGAGATAAGTATTATTTGTTGTCTGCAATTTTTTGCTTTGCTTATTAATGACAAAAAAAATCATTTAGCTGAGTGCTCCAAAAATTAAAATTAGTTTGTTAAATTCACATTACCTACAGTTGCTTTATTTTTTTCCCTTGAACTGTTCAAATTAATTAATTAAAATGCACAGATGTTCAATTAAACCTATAAAAATTTTGCATAGCTGCAGCTGTTTTTCAAGCCTCATTGTTGGAAAATTTTAACATATCTAGCAATGACTCACTCTCAGAAGAAATTAAATTAATTACTCTTTGCAAGATTGTTTTTCCATTGATGAATTAAAAGAAATTAGAAGTAACCTATAAGGGGATGTGTATATCTTGCTATATTTATTAATTAGAATAATAGACTGGCATATGAAAAAAATGGTTTGAGGGGTGAGGTTCAGTTAGTGTTATGAACCTTTTGTCTTATTGATCTGAGTGATAAAGTTAAGTATTCACTTAACTATTTCCTATTGAAACCATTGGGAACTGCAATAAATAAAAGTGTTTCATTACATAATTTTAGTTTCTTAAACATTTGCATTGTAACCAATTAATTCATTAATAATTTTATGTGTTCCTTATGTTCAGATATACTGTATATAATATATTTATAAATATATGCATTTAACTCAAATTTATGATACAGAAAATTTAGAAAACTACTGTGGGTTAAAACTGACCAACAGTCAGTTTTCATTAAAATATAGTATTTCCATTCATAAAATATAATTGGAAAATTAATTGATTAATCTATCAATAAAAAGTATTTTCAGTCTTGAGAATTTTTTTGTTTGGATAGCAATTTTTCTCTATTCTGCTCAGGCAGATATGAGTGAAATTGCTGCATAAAATAATTGCAGTTTTAACCCTTAGTTTTTGCCAAAATCATATCCAACTAGGAAAAATAGAAAATAATGATATTAAGATGCTTTCACTAAATGAAGGAAGCAAGAAATGACGTATGAAATAATTAATGTTATCCTTGGAACTAGAGATATAAAAGATGCAGTTACTATCCTGAAGAAGTCTCTCTGCCTCTCTGTTCTATTTTGATTTAAAAGTTTCTAAATCTATTTTTTTAAATAATGGGTTGTATGTCAATTTTGCAAAAGTAGACAAGTTAATTTGCTATAATTAACATTCCTAAGAGTTTGAAATCACATTAAAGATGAACAAATCCTATGTGGCATAGGTTTCCGTTCTTTTGGGCCCCTAAATGATATAGGAAAAAAGAATCAACCATTATGCCCAAAATCTCAGCTAATACATAATGAAAGTTACTATACTGTACATCAGGAGTGTCAAGCTGGATTTCTTTGAGGGCCAGATCAGCATTGTAGTTCTCCGTGGGCTGGACGGGGAGGAGGGGAGATGAGATGGACGCCTCCTGCAGCACCCTGCCAACCAAAATGGCACTGTCAGCCAAATGCTGCAGGACTCCATACAGGCCAAAAATGGGGTATGGGGGGCTCATGCACCCCTTCTGCACTCTGCTTTGGCTGGCAGAATGCTGCAAGAGGCCATACAGGCTGAAAATGGGGCTTGGGCCCCCCTGCCCCATTTTGGCTTCCAGAGGCACCGTGGACCACTCCTTCACTCCTTTACTATTTACAGGCTGGCCCCATGGGCCAGATTTAAGCACCCTGTGGCCTGGATCCGCCCCGTGGGCCTTGAGTTTGCTACCCCTGCTGTACATGGACTATCAGTCTATGAAGAAATTGTTTGAGTTTTTTCAGACTTGAAACCACATTTCTGGAAATGTAAGTATCATGGATTTCTGTGGGGGCTATTAGAGCGTTTAAAAGACTGGTCAAGGTTAGTTCCATGGTAAACTCAGCCAAGGATTTCAGTAGTCTACTTTTACAACTTTGTAAAAGCATTCTGAGGCTAAAGCTATTGTCACCTACTCAGAATTAGAAAAACCATTATTGTCAAACTATTTGATCAGAGTTTCTCAGTTTCACTTATTGTAACTGAATAAGTGTTATCAAAATGAGTTGCCTATTTTATATGTTCTTGCCCATCAGGACTTTTACAGAAAATGATCGTTGTCTCTTTAAATGGTTATGTTCCACTATATTTGATCTACAGAAAAAGGCCTTCCATGGGCTTCAAAGTTCTAATTGAAGAGAAAGTCTGCTAGAGAAAGTGCTAAAAATGTGGTGGTCATCGATTTTTTCCCTGTGCCACTGAAATATCCTTGATTGCCCTAATTGATGACCAATGGCAAGAAGTGAGAGAAGGTGGGAAATGCTGCCAAATTGATTCTCCTGGTTCTCTCAGCTTCCTCTATTGGCTTTTTATCTTGTTCTTTATTTCCTTTCTGTATTCAAAATAGGAGTTCTGCAGAAGTCAACATCCCTAACTTACCTAGGCAGAACATGGCTGTCTTCTGGCAGCAATCTATCCTTGCTTGCACAAGTCACGAGTTCTTATAGGAATAAAATTTGCTCCCAGTCTGCCTGGACAAGCCAATTGCAATCCAACTTTCTGTGAGCAAACTATTCACTTTTCCCAGGCAGTGTTGGACTGAGTCAGTTGGCAGGGCTCCAGTTTTGTATGTACAAGCCATGAAGTTTACACACGATGAACCAGATCACTGCAGAATGAAAAATTGCCCACAGGCATCCAAATCACTGTAGGCAGTGCTATATGAAGGAGTTCAACTCCCTTGATAGTGCTCCAATTGGGAAGACACTGCTACACAAGGTGAAGCTTGGGTGAAACCATGACCACCCCAAAAAGCTGAACTAAAGTTTAAATTGGGCCTCCTGATGCAAGGGTTTTTTAAAATCGGAAGCATTACACACCCCTACTAAATAATAAGAAAGATGACAAATGATGATGGTGATGATGATGATGATGGTGATGATGATGATATACATATCTGATTTGATAGCAAGGTAAGATTTACACAGAATCATTTGGAACACGAGACAGACAATGATGCAATGCAATACAACAATGTCACTTGCTCATCACAGTCGTAATTCATGACAGTTGTAAAATGAGTCAGTCATGTGTCCAACCTGATTATATTACCTTTTTGGTGTATTAATTACAATATTTAATTAAAACATTTAATTAAAACATTAATTAAATTAATAGTTTGCTGTGGGCACAGTTTTGCCAAAACCCAGAAATAAATGCCGTTTGTTAGGCTAAACTGTCATAAAACATGGTCACGTGGCTGTGGGACACTGCAAACAGCCATAAGTGCAGCCAGGTTCCTGAGCACCTGAAGTGTGGCCATGTGACCATGGAGGGGAGCTGACTGTCAGAACTTCGAATTCAAATGGTAAGTACCCCCCCCCCCCAAATTAGGTCCATTGTAACTTCAAATGGTTGTTAAGCAACTGGTCATAAAGTGAGACTACCTCTACAATATTTTGAGAGAAACACAATTCTTTCTTTTTCTTCACCTTTCTATTATCTCTCCATCCCTCTTTAGATTTTCCAACTGGGAACACTTTGTTTTAATTGCAAAAGTCACACTAACTTTCGAACATCACTGCTGATTATCGAATGCAACTCTTTTCTCTCTATTTTTCTTTGCCATCACATTTTATAAAACCAGAGAAAGGTTATTTCCCCCCAGTCTTAGTCCTTTTTAGCAAGCAGTTGTGGGTGACCATTTGCAATGCACTTGAACAACAGATCCTGGATAGAGCTTTATTCTGAACCGGGTGACTTAAAGCAGTCAATTCAGAATTGTATACATAATAACCTGTTTTAAATCATCCTGACCCACCTCAGGATTATGGGAGATTCTGTGACCCTCCAATTGTTATTGAACCACAGCTCTCAAATGACAACATTTTGCCTTGCTACCGCCGGTTGAATAATCAACACACACATTCTTTTTTTTAATTTACACTAAAGCAACTTGACTGGAAATTTCAATAGAAGCCACCTTGGAATTGCAAAGAGTTTCGACAGATGGCCCCTTATTGTTCCCAGGGGGCTGCAAAATGCCACTCATGGCCCAGGGGGAATGCCTGGTAGTTAACATAATGGAAAGAAAGCCGACATTTTATATGAATATCTGAGGAATTATTATTTTTCAAATCAACTTTGGATTCGATCAAAAGTGCAGCAAACACAATGACATTTTCTGTGAAGCAATGCAAAAATTGGTAGGGAGGGGATTGGAAGAAAATGCCAAAAGGAAAACTTTGCCCTTACAAAAAAAAATAAAAACTTTCCCACTCAGTGGAAAGGTGGGGGGGGGGAACCACTTAAAAATGTATTGAATGAACAAAATGAATCCAGGAACATAACTGAGCAGTCTTTCCTCAGGTTGGTGATGTGTGTGAACTGCAGGCATTCCAGCTGATAGATAATAAGTAAAGCTTAATGAGCCAAAGTACTTTATTTCATTTCTTCATCCCCATGAATTTTCCTTCTTGCCTTTTGTTCCATGGCAGATTCCACAATTCCCTTGTGGGGTGGGGAATTGTGGGCACTCGTTTTAATCTTTGTAAGGATACGTATCCCATCTCCTTCTGCATTGAGAAAACAAAGCAGCAAGCAAACAAGCAGACAACTGTTTCAAGTAGGCGAGATCGGAAACAGCAGCAGCAGAGGTTTCACAACTTCTTGTTGTAATAACAGCATCTGGAACAGAGGTGGGTTCTAAATCTTCTTACTGCTGGTTCGCTCGGGCGTGCTGGAGCCGTGCACGTGTGCGCATGTGCATGCGCAGTGCTTTAAAAAAGATTCTGTGCATGCGCAGAAGCAAAATCCAAGATGGCGCCGCCTATGGCACCACTGAAAGAACCAGCTTAGGGGCGTAGCAGGCCTGGGTTGCTAATGGTTCCTGTGAACCAGGCCATCAAGTTAGTAACGGTTCGGTAGAACCAGACTGAACTGTTAGGAACCCACCTCTGATCTGGAAGGTCATTGCATCTTATACCAAACAAAATCAAGATGGGGTTATTTTGAGTTTCTTTCTCATGCTTTTTTTCTTCCCCCCAGGTCTGAGTAATATTGTCTAAAAGTTTTACTCTCTTAATGGGTCATTCATCCCTCTCCCTCTCCCAGGATCATATTTATATTCCCTCACAAAAATACTCCTCACTTAGTGACGGTAATTAGGATCAGGAACTCTATTGCTAAGCGACACAGGCATAAGGTGCAATGTCATATGACCATGCCAACTTACAACAACAATCCTTGCAGTTCCAATTGTGGTTATTTGCAGTGAAGTCACAAATGGTGATCTTATGACAGTGGGATACTGTGACGTCACAATTGCGAGGTGATCACCAAGCCTGTTCTTGTAAATCATACTCGTTCAGTGCCACTGTAACCTTGAATGGCGACTGAGTGAATGAGGATCAATTGCATATTTCTATCTGTACTGATTGGTCAAAGCATCATTTCCCCCAGAGCTTATAGTAGCCTTAACTCTGCTAGGGCTTTCAGGAAGCCATTAAGACCAAGTTGTTTCAGGGAGTCTTTAGGAACTGATCAGAGGTTTTGATCCCATGCACAATGAAGGGGAGGTGTTGATCATTGTTCTGATTTTGGTGCTCTTAGAGATGTGATCATTTATTTTGTTATTTTGTTTCTTCTGTTTAACTCTGTTAAACTGGATGTGATTGGAATGGTGCATAAGTCTTACTGAACCCATCAATTAAATATTAATAGAATAGAATAGAATAGAATAGAATAGAATAGAATAGAATAGAATAGAATAGAATTCTTTATTGGCCAAG
>JANHFT010003504.1:0-11331 GCA_032467955.1 Pseudoxenodon macrops
CACCAAAGACAAATTCTTTGTGTGTCCAATCACACTTGGCCAATAAAGAATTCTATTCTATTCTATTCTATTCTATTTATGGCAACAATGATGAAAGACATCTGTAGATTCCCATCTTGCTGCTTTTTCAAAAACCTAGCATAGCTGCAATGTCTGAAAGAAAAAAAGCACACAATCCTCCTTTAAAAAAAAAAAGATTAATGTTTAATTGACTTTCTGAACCTGTCTTGTTTTTTTTTTAATGATTGAATATCCCAGCCAAGAGGACAAGTCTAGAAGACATGTCTGTGGCAGCCATGCTTTGCCTATCTCTCCTTCTGCCCTTCCCATTTGATGCAAAGCACAGTGGAGTTTAACTTTCGTCAAAGTAATCTTCTGCTATTCTGTTTGTTTAGAAAGACTCTGAAAGAAAGGGAAGGAGAAGGGGGAAGGAATCCCAGCTGGCAAAACCCGCTTAATAAGATCCTGTCACTTTTTAAAAAAAATATTTTATAGGACAAGAGATGAAATAACTTTAAATAGAGACAATGGGTTTATTTATTTAAAAACTTGTTAAATAGAGTCTGGGAATTCAAATATTCTGGGGTTGGATATTGTATAGAATTGGCGAAGAGCCAAAATATTCAGTGCTGAAAAGGAAAAGCCAGTTAACAAACCTTCTCTCTTCCTCGCCATTGAGGAAGAGTTTGGTTTGTGTGCGCAGTATTTGCCTTGTTTTTTTTTAAAAAGTCATTAGTTATACCTATACCACCAATATCTGAATTGGGAGTCCATCCCGATGGTTCAACCTCAACCTCAAGGAACTTCAAAGACCTGTAAGAATATTTAGCTTTTTAATCCTGGAATTGGAGCAATATGTCATCCTTTTCACACACACAAAAAGCTGTGTAAACAATATTTTCCCTTTTGTAGAAATATGTCTTCATGTTTTATGTATGGCTCTCACCTCCCAAGTATAAGTAGTTCTTATTTATAAGGTTCTTCTTGCCTGTTTGCAGTGATTTGGAGGGGGGAGTATCTCAGCTCTTCCTTTCTTAATTCAGGTTCTAGACAGATATCAAATAGTGCAATGGTGGGATTCAATTTTTTTTACTACCGGTTCTGTGGGCATGGCTTGGTGGGCATCGTGTGGCTTGGTGGGCGTGGCAGGGAAATGATGCTGCAAAATCTCCACTCCCTCCCCATTCCAGGGGAAGGTTCCTGCAGAATCCCCATTTCCTCCTGATCAGCTGGGACTTGGGAGACAGAGAATATATGGGGGTGGGGCAAGTCAGAGGTGGTATTTACCGGTTTTCCGAACTACTCAAAATTTCCACTACCGTTTCTCTGGTCAGAACCTGCTGAAACCCACCTCTGGTTAGAATGCAGTACTGCAGGATACTTCTGTTGACTGCCGGCTGCCTGCAATTTGGTAGTTTGAATCTCACTAGACTCAAGGTTGACTCAGCCTTCCATCCTTCTGAGGTGGGTAAAATGAGGACCCAGATTGTTGGGGGCAATATGCTGACGCTGTAAGCTTCTTAGAGAGGGCTGTAAAGCACTGTAAAGCAGCATATAAATCAAAGTGCTATTGCTATTTCTATTCTGCCTACTTTGTGACATCAGAGATGAAAATTGGGATACATAACTGTAGCCTCTTGTATTTAGGATGGCAGATACATCTAAAAGTTATCAAATTATCATGTTTAATGTGATAAACCAGAGTTACACCCTGGTAAGATGGGTGGCGAAACAAATTTTACAAATAAACAAATGGGGGAAATTATTCACATTGATCTGTTTTCTCCCTTTCTTGGAGTACAAGGTCACTTAAAGATCAAATGTTACCCTAAGTCCACAGCCCTCGGGAGAACACTTGATTAATGTAGAAATGCACCTGTGGTTGTTTTGTTGTGTGCTTGATCGCCATTTTACATTTTATGCTTATATATCATCTGTTTATTATGTCTCTGGTTTTCTTTGTTTTTTCTTCATTGTCATTTATTGTATTTTAATGCTGTACGCAGCCCAGAGTCACACTGGTTTGAGTTGAATGGCCTTATAAATCTCAAAATAAAGTATTTTTTTTTAAAAAATGTTATGTAATATCATATTTTACTTGGTAGATTGATTTTAGATAAGCTGTGCTTTTTCAACATTGATTCTTCTTTCACTATTCATTGGCTAAATAAACTAATATTTATTTGAATGTTTCCTCAAACTTTTTCATATTCATTGAGCATTTTCAGATTTCTGGTAAATGGCATGAAGAATAAGTACTGCAGGTAATCCTTAATTAATGACCACTCATTCAGTGTCCATTCAAAGCTCTGATAGTGCTGAAAGAGTGATACTTATAACTGGTCTTTGAAGTTCTGGCCATTGCAGCACCCCTGTGGTCCTGTGCTTGCAATCCGAAGACTTGGCAATTGGGTCACACTTCAGTGGTTGCAGCTAGCCATGGTCACATGATCACCACTTGCAACCTTCCCTGCTGGCTTCCCACAAGAAACATCAATGAGGAAACTGATAGGAAAGGTTGCAAGTTACTCCAGCAAGTTGGTTTTGCTGTGTTTTCTCCTGAAGATCCCACTACTCATACTCGGGGATTTGTACTCTATAGTGTGTGTCTGCCTGACCCCCTTCCCCACACCTAGATTTCATAGCACATATATGGAAACACTGTGCAACTGCAATTGCAAGGTGCTGTAGGATCCCCTACTCCATTCAGACACACTGCATTTATCTACCCGCTAACCTACCTTCAAGCTGCCCTAAACTTTCAACTTCCTGCTGGGTTCCCCATTGAGTTTGGTTGTTGGAAGTCAGCAGGAAGTCGCAAATTGCAGTCAAATGTGAGGTTTCACGTAACGACAGCAACAGATTCTGGGATTGCTGTCGCTAAGCAATATAGTCCTGTGACAACATGTTTTACCACTGGATCACTTAGTAAGCGAGGACTGCCTGCAGTCACTAAATGTAAAATGTAATACATACACTACTAAAACTTACTTTAGAAACTACTATGCAAGATAAATCTAAAGCTTAAGTTTTATTAATTCTGTTTTGATCTATTTTAAAGGGAAAATGCCCAAATATAATATATAAAAGTAAATAACTCCTCCTCCCTCTATTTTGGGGAAATAGTGAACACTGTTTAGACTAGGGTTTTTCCAACTTGGCAACTTGAAGATTTGTGGACTTGAACTCCCAGAATTCCTCAGTCAGCATGCTGGCTAGGAAATTGTGGGAGTTGAAGTCCCCACTTCTTACAGTTGCCAGGTTAGAAAAACACTCATCTAGAGTGGGTGACAAAAACTGTTATTGCCTGAAATGAGGGGAACCCATGGATGCAGCTGATTTTGTCTGGCAACCTAGGATCTACTAAACCAGGATCCATTTATTTTACTGCAATATGGATAAAAATGTACACTTATCATTGTGGGACACTTTTTATCAGTTGAAATTTATTATTTATTTATTTATTAAATTTTTATACCGCCCTTCTCTCGAAAGACTCAGGGCGGTGTACAGCCAGCAATAAAAACACACAATACAAAAATTAAAAAACAAATTAAAAACAGTTCCATTTGCAATGGAACCCCATTCACCAGACAATATTTTGCTATAATTTGAATTGTAGATAAATTGAAATCTGAAAAAGTAAGATCGTATAAAGTTTTTTTGGTCTTTGGAGCTAACAAAAATATTGCAAATGCCTCCATAGATACTATAGTAAAGTAACACAAACCAAACCATTTTGTTATTCCCAATGCAAAGGACATTTCTTATATGACATCTCAGAACATATTTCCTGTAATAATTCTGAAGGCAGAGGACTATACCTAGTCATCTTTTATTGGGTAATATAAGAATGGGGAGATAGTTAGCCATTTCTCCAAAATCCTTTATGACCCAGGTTTTGCTTCCCTGGGTCAAGCTACTTCTGTCTGGACAATATCATTTAATTTTTCAGAAATATGTTTGTCGTGCTTGTTCCTCAAGATTCATATAGACCTTTAACCAATAGTTTAACATCAGTTTCCATGTTCTAATTTCAATGTTACTCATCCTTGTCTCTAATCTGAGAAGACATTCATTCATGCGTGCATTCATTTATTCATTCATTCATTTGCTTTAAATAGTACCTCTGGGTACAGCAAATGTAGACTTCAGAAATCACCTCTAGAGAGTTTGTTCCTGCATAGAGATCTACCTGGTCTTCATATAATGCTTGGCAAAGTTTTTAGCATAGAAAATGTCAAGGCTGCCAATTCATGTCCTTTCATTAAAAACAAGTCGCTTGAGGGCTGTTGCAGATCTTCATGTCAACTGGGAGACATAATGACAATGAGTCCTCCAGGTTCCTTTGGGATGGAAAAACACTCCCAAGTATTTAAAGGTGTGAACCTATTCTCTTGGGTTCTCCTTTATATACCATATTTATACTTTGGCCCATTTGCAAAAGCTTGACTTAACCCATCATTTATACTTCAGATAAATAACATGTGATTGTATCCCCGATACAAACATTAGAGTTCAGGAGGAAATCTGTATCCAGTTGGATGCACAGTTCTTGAGCCAGCAAAATAACTGACATTCAAACCTACTTTTTCATAGAAGACTATAGTTGTTTGATTGAACTGATTACTTTAAAGTAGTCTTATTTCCTTCATAGTTATCTAATCACTCAGTGATTAACAACATTATGTTTGATATGAAATTTTGCCTAGGTCGTTTCTGGTAATTCATCCGAAATAGATTTTAAAAAAATATTTGCACAAGGTGTTTTTTATATTTAAGAAGATAATATAATCTTTAAACAATTTTTATAATAATAGGAAATCTTTTAATAAAGATCAGAATGCGCAATTCATAAGTGAGAAGTTACCATGGCTCTTCTGCTATCAAATTAAATCTCTTTTGAGCAATAGAAATATTAGAGGTTCAATGAGGCTGCATGTATCAATTTCAAAAATTTAGTACTTCATTATTTAGTACAACCAAAAGGAGCAATTTCCTAAACATTTAAGATATTACTGCAATCACAAATAGGGGATCCACTCTATGGTTTAAAGCAGGGGTGTCAAACTCGTTTTCTTTGAGGGACGCATCAGGGAAGTGTTTGACTTCGGGAGGAGTAAGGGGCCGTAGCCAGCTCAACCATGCCCCTGGGGCTCTGTTTTCAGCCACGATGGCCTCCTCCTGCAGCCCTTTGCCAGTGAAAACGGAGCTTGGGGAGGCCGCATGCCAGATCTAAGCATCCCACGGCTTGAATCTGGCCCAAGGGCCTTGAGTTTGACACCCCTGGTTTCAAGGAAACTGATCTTGGTAATTCCATAAAGATCGATTGGCAGAAGTTATGGAATCTGAGCAGATTTATTTCACCTTCAGGGCAAGAAATGTAATAGAAGATTATACATCTTTTGGTATTTCATTCCTGTTAGGCTGGTATGTGTGTGGCAGTATCCAATCTGGGTCGGTCACCAGAATCAAGGTTTTGTCTTCCAAGCTTTTGGACTCATGCTGGAGCCCATCTTCAGAGAATTTCTCTCTCTAGTGCTAGAGAGAAGTTCCCTGAGAATGGGTTCCAACACAAGTCCAAAAACGTGGAAGACAAAACTTCTGGTCCTGATGACTGACCCAGATTGGATATTGCAATATTATTCTGGTACACATATACACTTCATTCATGTGGTGTATGTGTAAATTATTCTTTCAAGTGTTAACGAGATTGACCAAACGGATTTTTTTGTTTTTATTTATGGTGGTTATGGATAAAGTTACACTCTTCTAGCATAATATTTTGGGGAAAATAAACGACATCACTAATCAAAGAATTGAATACTCCTCAGAGCTATGTTTACTGCATTTATTTACAGACCAAACCAAAAGCTGAAAAATAACTTGTTATATATTTATTTATCTTAGCTGTCAAAATATTAATTGTGCACCAGTGGAAAATTCAAGATAACATAACAATTGAGTTGTGGAGTTATAAGGACTCTTCAATGGTTGCATTAGAAAAATTACAAAGTTAAATTAATAAGACATCAGAGTTAGAAAGCACAATTTTATCAAACTTGGATGGATTTTATGGTTTATTTCAATACCAAAACACTATAATTCTTGTATATTATATATATATATATGTCCACTTTTCATATGTGTAGCAGTTTTCTCTTTAGTTACATTGCAGTAGATCTCTATACTTTTTATTTTTTTCTCTGTATGTATTTATGAAAATGTAGTTACCTAATTAAAACTAATACAAAATATTTTTTTAAAAAAACAGAGTTCTTTTTTTCAGATCCTCAAATATTGTCATTATTTCTTCATGTCATATTTATAGGTTCTTTTTAATGTCCAGTATTTAAGATGCTTTAGTTTCAGTTTGTCATTTATAGCCCAGGGCTCTAATCTGATCAGATCTGTTTATGAATTGTCATCCTTGCAGTGTCTGCGATTTTTCCAATTTCTGAGTCTCCTGAAATTTTAATAAGTATTCTCCAAATCTTTATCTGAGTAATTAATGGAGATGTTGAACAGCATTGGACCTAAGACAGATCCCTGTGAACTGAAGCATTACTTTTTACTTCCTCCCAGCTTGACAGTGATCCTTTAATTAGCCCTCTTGGGCACTACAGCTTCTTAGCCAGCTGTGTGCCCATCTTATGATAACATTTTTAATTACTTTTCTCCAATGTACTTGTGGTACAATCATGTGGAACGATCAGAAGCTCTGATGAAATCAAAATGTATTTTAAATCTACTGTATTTCTGATTTCTTTCAAAGCCACCATTCTGAATTAGGTGAGAAATTGGTCTGAAATTTATTCTCCATAAATCCATGTGGAAGGCTTCTAATCAATATGTATGCTGTCAGTTTATTTTCTTTGATCTGACGGAATCTTTTCTTCTATGCATTTTAAAAGATGGTTTCTAATAAAAGGATATTATTGGAACTGGAGCCTTCTGCAGTTTAGGATGGTGTTTTTTTTTTGCCATTTGTTGATTTGTTTTCATGAAATATTATTCTGATAATATATTTTTATGTGCCTGTTTTACTCTCTTCTTATTTATTATATATTGAACAATACTTTTTTGCTCACTATTCTAAAAAGAAAGGCACTGAATCAGTTAGTTTTAACTTATTTTTATCTGCTGTCAGAATTGGTAAAGCTGAATTAATAGGTATTATTTTAGATCAGTTATGGGCAACCTGACATCCATCCTTCCATTGTTTTGGTTTTCAGCTATTGAAATTCTTTTGTTATTGGTCATTCTGGGTGAAGAATATGGGTGTTTTAGTTCAGAACCTTTGGAGGCACAACTCATTTGTCTTTACGTCATACCCGGACAGTGGAAAATAATGAAAAATAAAAGACAAGTACGGTAGTTATAAACATGGAAAGAATAATACTATGAGATGGGGAAACCAGGGTAAGAAAATCCCAGAAAAATATTTAAACCTGCTTTTTTCCTCCTTTCCTCCCAACCCCTGTACTGAAAATATCCCAAGATTTTTCCAATACAGGTGTTTGATTTACAATGGTAATTGGGACTGGCTACTCTGCTGCTAAGCTATGTGGTTGTAGAGTATGAGTCACATGACTGCATTAAGGTACAGCGGCAGTTGCAGGAGTTCCAGTGGCTATCATTAAGTGAACCCGGAGTGCTCATAAGCCGCAATGAACACATTATCATTATATGCGACCTCCTGCCAGTTTCCTCATTGACTTTGCTTGCCAGAAGCTGGAGTGAAGTTAACAATGATGATCACATGACTACAAGATACTGCAGTCAATATAATTGCAAACTATCGGTAGTTGCCAAGCACTGAAATCACAATCACATGACCATAGGGCTGCTGTGATTGGCCAATATAAGGACTGATCATACATCCTCTCATTTAATACCGTCGGAACCTCAAATGGTCACTGGATGAGTTATTATTAAACAAGGACTACCTATCGGGAGTTTTTTCCAATTGAACATTTGGAAGTGCTTACAGTAGTTGAAAATGACTTCAGTTAAATATTTTTTTCCCTTGGAAAAAGTAACACATTTTCGAAGACAATGTTTTACTTATTCTGAAGGAGGATTAAGCAGGAAAAAAACCCCAGTTGATTCTATTAGCATATACTCAAGAAATCTAGGACACCCTTTCTCTTTAAAATTAAATTATTTGAGGGAAAAAACTGGTCTTCCATTTTGGTAAATGCAACCAAATTTTTATATAACACAATTTGCAGCATTAAAATCTACTGTATACTGTATAGATATGCAGTCGTAAGATATTGATACTTTCTTCTCTAGTAACCAAAGATATTGCTACTTAATGTAGTGGCTACTTGCATTTTCTGAATAAATAATATAGAACATTTATTTTGTATAAAATTTGAAATTATGATTTATTTATTATTTAGTTTTGGGGGAAAAAAACTCTATTTCTTGGGTGGCAAAAATTACACTGACTTTTTCTGAGACTGTTGCTTATACAGGTAAGTCCCCCCCAATTTATGACCACAATTGGGACAGGAACTTCCATTGCTAAAAGGTGAACTGATTTTGTGCTTCACAGGAGAAACAGGATCATTTATGCATTTGACCTTGGATTGGGAATGCTCTGGATCTCTCTTGCTTCTTCTAAGCATATTTTGGGCAGCTGAGAAGCTAATTTTGCCAAGTCTTCGATATGTGCCAAGGATCTCAGAAGTAGTTGATCTTTCTAACCTAAAATTATAAGTGGTTGCTGAAATATATGAAACAACCTCTTAACTTTTTTTCTCCCACCTTGTCCAAAATAATCTAAACTTAACTCACGTGAAGCAAAAATGATATTTAGCTTGGTAATAACTGAAGAATTGACAGTTTTTACAATTGTTTTATAGAGCATAGCCATCTCTAAAAATTCTAACACGCGCATGTGCTTACATGTGTGCACACGTGAAAGTAGTTTCAAGGCATGCTGGAATTTATGTTTCAATATAGTCGTTTCTAAAGGTTTGGAACCCAGATATACTCTTAGCAAATCACAACAAGCGTTTAAAGAAATAGAATTGTATTATTTAGAGTACACCGAAATTCCATATTCCTCGTTCAGTCCTCATTTTGTTACATCCCAGTATACTGTTTGAAGTATACTGACTATGCGCCGAACACTTTAAGGTTTAGGCCATGCTGTTTAGAACTGTAGACAGAGGCCTACAGGTTTATTAATGCCTCTTAGTCTGAACGCACAACATACCCTTTTAGGTTGCACAGCAACTGATGCCTAGCAACGATAATAGATTGAATTTCCAAGAGTGACCATGCCAGATGTAATAATAAAGCAAGAGTACAAATTGTTGTCATGGTTTTCACAGTGAACTTGTCTGAATTCAGATTTTCCCCCCTTATTTCCCCAAAACTAAACGCCTAGATAAGGCATTATATAATCCTTGCACCAGAATCCTGAAAAAGTCCCTAGTAGTTTTTTTGCTTTATGTACAAGGCAACAAAACAAATGAAAGTTAAACTCTCAAGTATGCAAACCATGCAACTTCACAATGGATTCAAAAGCATGACATGTCAGGAATAATACAAAGTTGGATGTAAAAAGCTGTAGAGAAAGAAAGGTTAAAAGAATTATGGAAGTGCTATATATCAGTAGAACATAAGCCAGCAATTAACAGATTTGGAGAAAAGCTTCCTTAAATCAATCTGACATTTTAATCTATCCACAATTAGATCAGTTCTTTTTTGGGTTTAGTGTTTTCTGCACATTTCATTTCACTTTTTTTTCTTTTAGAAGAGATCAACATTTGTACTTCACTAAGTATTTATTTTTTTAAGATTTGTACTTTGAAGCACAAAAAAACCCCTCCAAGAATAATTGAAATCTCCTGGATTACATAATGAGGAGAACTTGGTAGCTATTAATTGCACATTCTTCTGGAGACACTGGCTATGAATAAGTTGCCAGTGGCAGCTAGACAAATTTAGTTCAGTGTCAGAAGTCTGTCATACTGTTCTATCAACTATGCTGTGTGAAGAGTGTATATGTGTGGGTAGACTGCTGCTGAGGAGAAAGGATGGGAATGGTAAAAATGTTAGAAATTTGGATGTACCTGTCCATAATTTCAGTTTCTGAAATTCTGACATAGAGTGATTCTTCAGCTTAACTAGTTAAGTTTTTGACAGCCACGGGGTATAAACATTTGGACAACATTTGTTCAGCTTCTGTTCTTTAATTTTGGAAAAGAAATAAAATAAAATAAAATGGTCGGTCTAAAGACTGGCAATTATAGTAAAGAGCAGGTGTTGTTTGTATTATTTGTGTATAGGACTCTCGTATTAAAACGGCACAACTGTTATGATTAGTTGACAGTTGCCCTAGTGATATAAACATAAAAGCTTCATTTTATAATAATTTAAAGCACATTCTTTTACTGCAAATAAGTTAGGGAATTAAGTTAAAGAATCCAAACTGCCTGAAAACTTTTAATGAGAGGTGAATCAAGGTTTTTAGCTCCTGCACTTAAGCCATACTTCTCTTCCCCTCTTACTTTTGTGGGGGGTTAGCAGCTTATACTGTAGTGTAAAGAGACATTTGGATTCAGTCTTGACACTTTGCATAATGGTAATCAATTTCCAACTATTGGCATGATATATTGCACTTATTATAGGTCAAAATGGCAACCAGGTTTTGTTGTTTAGTTTAAAGTCCCCAGTTTATTAGGGATACATGAAAGCGCGGGCACCATCTTTTCATTCGTGACTTCTTGGTAGGAAGATCCAAATAATAAAAGTAAATGAATGGAATGCAGCAATCTTTTACATTAAATAGCCTATCAGTCAGATCTCTTATTTCTTGTCTGAGTTCCTGCTCTTCGTAACACAAAACTAAGTATGATTAGGATAGTTACATATGCTATGCAAGAAGAGAAAGGAAGCCAAGTGGGTAATGGCAGAATGGTGTGAAAGGGAGAGGAAGTGCTCTTACTTTGTCAGGAACTGGCAACGCCCCCGCCCCGCCCCCCGGACGGAGTTGCCCAAAAACTGGTAGGCTGGAAGCAGCAGGTGACGCAGCAGGTAGAATCCAGCTAGGTCAAAGTGAACCCCACATCTGAAGGGGACATGGGAAACTGTAGTTCGAGGGACAGATCTGGATCCCCACTAAGTGATTTTGCTCGCAGCATAGGATGAGAGGCGAGTTCCCATGCTAGCTGGTATGAAAAGGGATCAAGCAAAGGTCATATGCAAGGAATGGGCTCATATTAAGGGCAAAAGGTCTCAAGACCTAAAATGGACAGCTAACATAAAAAATGTCATAAAAAAGCACAACAAAGAATGTTCTTTCTGCGCCAA
>JANHFT010003504.1:23004-36613 GCA_032467955.1 Pseudoxenodon macrops
GAAAGAACATTCTTTGTTGAGCTTTTTTGATGATGTTTTTGATGTTAGGTGTCCATTTTAAGTCTTGAGATATGATAAAACCTAGAAACTTGAAAGACTCTACTGTTGATACTGTGTTGTCTAGTATTGTAAGAGGTGGTAGTATAGGAGGTTTTCTTCTAAAATCTACCACCATTTCTACGGTTTTGAGCGTATTTAGTTCAAGATTGTTCTGGTTGCACCACAAGGCTAGTTGTTCAACCTTCCGTCTGTATGCAGATTCATCATTGTCTTGAATAAGACCAATCACCAATTATTTCATTATATTTCATAAATCACATGCATTGAATTAAGAGAAACATTAATTAAGAGAAAAAATATACACGGCAGTTATTTATTGGCGATTCTTGAAAAATAGAAATTCTGAAATTGTTTCAAATTACTCATACTGGAAATTATGAAAAGTGTGAATGATATATCTTCTGTTGACTTCTGATATTTTAATGATTTAATGGTTAATGCTTCTATAGACAAGTTAAAACTGCTTTAAAAGGCATGGCACCCCCTTAAGGTTTTCAACAAACAATATACTCTTTGAAGAATACATTAATTTTGAAAATGTTTCCCAGAATTATGGTCAATAGGACTGACTGACACCCCTTGTCGTTTTGCTAATTTTTCTGCTGCCTCTTTTCTGCCACCTGGTGGAAAGATTTATATTTTATTTTATGGTAGAATTTCACAACTTAAACACTGTAAAGAACTTTTGACTGACCTCTTATTTAGATGGTATGCTATTATAAATGATAGTTCTATTCTAATCAATTTGGTTTTTATGAAAACTATAAAGAAGGTAGAATAAAAATCTACAACTAAATTTAACATTTGCTATTCCTATATTTCTCAAAAGGAAGCACTGACTAACAATAATGAAACTCAAACAACAATTTCCAGTTAAATTAGAAAAGTAATTTTAAGGACTTTTTCCCTTGGATAAATTGTCTTAAAGTACAGTACCCTATAAGTCAAGCTGAAATTCTAGGTATAGTAATATTAATGACAAAAAGGATATGGATATGGTTTGCTTGTTTTTCAACTTCTTAATCTAGCTCATAGCTGCTAGTAATACTTGATCGTCTCCCACTCAAACATTTAGCAGGGATAACCTTGCACAATTCAGATAAGATCAGCCAGATGCTACTCAGGTAAATGTAATATAATAGCTCTCGTATTATTTTAAAATTGAGTCAGTCTGGTGGTTTGATTCAAGGTGACTATGCAGGCTATGCTTTGGGCCTGCAAAAATTCTGTTCTAATAATTGAGGCAATTCCCTTTTATTAGTATATTATTTAAGTTGTTATCAATGGAAAGTGCTAAGCAATATTTATTTTACCTTTTTGCTTCTATTTAGAAACATTTTTTGTCTACAGTGTTTTTAGCCTGTTGATTAGTTTTAAATTTAATCTAAAAAATGTTAATTCATTTAAAATTTGAACAGAATGAATATTATTTTTATATTAAGTGTTCAATACATATTAAGGGATTGATTAAGATGTATTAAAGGGATTACAGGTAGTCCTCAATTTACAGCCGTTTATTTAGTGACCGTTTCAAGGTACAGTGGCATTGAAAAAAGTGACTTATGACTGTTTTTCACACTTACAGCCCTTGCAGCATTCCCATGGTCACATGATCAAAATTCAGTTGCTTAGCACCTGACTCATATTTATGATAGTTGCAGTACCTTGGGGGTCATGTGATCAATTTCTGCGACCTTCTGACAAGCAAAGTCACTGGGGAAACCAGATTTACTTAACAATTGTGTTACTAATTTAACAGCTGCAGTGATTCACTTAACAACTATGACAGGAAAGGTCATAAAATGGGACAAAATTTACTTAACTAATTTCTCACTTGGCAACAGAAATTTTGGACTCAATTGTGGTTGTAAGTCGAAACTACCTATATATTATAAAATTCTTTTGATTAATTCTATCCTTTGTTTATTTTCCAAAGTACTGTATACTGCAAAATTATATGTCTGTATGCATTGGGAGTTGACTATAGCAACTGATGTAAATTTCTATATTTTTGTGGAACTAAGCATTAAGGAATAAAATATAGTGTATCTGCGTTTTCCTAGCACACTATACAATAGAAGATGATGAAAAGGTGACACATTCTTACTTTACTTCTTACTTTTAAAAGATTTCTAATTACCTTGAGGGGTTTGTAGCCAATATAAGGGCAACTTGGAAATCTATTGCTACAATAAATCTTTTACCTAATTTTAAAATGTTCTACATCTTATCAGCCTAGCAATATGGCCCATGGTTGACTTTGAAAAGCTAAGCAGAGCCAAATTTTGTTGGGAGACATTCACGAAATTGCAGGTCATGCAGGCTAAATGGGAAAATAATAATAAATAATTGGATTAAAATGTCTGAACTGCTGATAATAATATCATCATCCATGAAGTCAATAGAATTGAGTTCAAATTTTTATTTTATTTATTTATTTGTCAAACATGTACAGGGTAGCAGGTATAGATATAAACATAAACATAAACAAAGGAAGGAAGTACGGATAAATGGGGACAGTAAGACAGGGACTGTAGGCACACTGGTGCACTTATGCACGCCCCCTTTAGGGACCTCTTAGGAATGGGGTGAGGTCCATGGTAGACAGTTTGAGGTTGACATATGCTTTGTCAATTCAATTCTCTAATAATGGTGATTGCTGTCTTTGGTAGTTTGGGGAATTGGGGTTTGTGGAAGGCTGGATGAAAAGAGAGATTCATAAAAAGAGTCCATCTATTCACCCTTTAATTTTGAAGAAAGGAAGAATACTAAAAGGACTTGCAAAAAAGGAAGGATATGTGACAATGGCTAAAGATCAGCTTGGGTGTTTTCTGAAGGTTAAATCTTTCCCTCTTCAGACTAACTATTGCTCTTATTGATTAAATAGAAATTCCATTTATCAAGGAAATATGCATCGGATTATGTGACACCGAGAACACGAGAACACACAGAGCTAGTTCCGCTCACTGGCCAGCAATTCCGTGAAAACAGGTTTTGGCCTATCATAAGAATGGCACTTTGGCTTGTTCAAGAGAAGAATTGTTTGCAGAAGAATGGTTACATTCAACCCCTATGCTCAAGATACTTTGTGGTCCATAGTTATTTGCGTTATAAAAAGTTTTAATTAAAGAACATAACCATTTTTATTAGTTTGTCCATAGCATCCAAAAACAACAGATTGGTTGGATCTACATTTTGTATCAGTATTATAGATTATATTGACTTTCCCACGCAAAACAGAAGAAAGAAGCAGTGCAAACTATTTAGTGTTTTACTTTATCCTTTAGAAATATTGATACGTGTGGTTGACCAACTGGTCTTCTTAATTAGCTGTCTCTTCCAAATGAGAATTAATGGCATGCACATTTTAAAAAATAAATATGCCCTTTTCAGCATTTTCTAACTGCATAATAATAGATACATTTTCAGTTCTACACTTCTTTAAAATTATTTAGCTTTAGCTGCTTGCAGATCAGGAAATGGAAACGACAAGGAACACCTACAAAACCTTTTTGTGCTACAGATGAGAATGTGATTGACAGTGAAACTTTCTTTCCCACGTAGTAGCAATGCTGAGTTTTTAGAAGTGGTCTAGTACATGAGCCTTGAAGGTATTTTTGTAATACTTGATAAAGGCTACTGCTTGATCCTAAAGGGTGTGAAAAAAAATGTCATTTTTTTTTGCCTGGGGAAAAAAATTTCTCCAGGTGGCACCACTCATGTGAATACACTTACCAGATGTAATCTCCAGCGGAGAGGCTGGAACATTTAAATAGCCATTACTTTACAAAATACCCCTGCAACCTTTGCTTAAGATATCATACATGTTGGCATCTGTCTGGCGATAAGCAGAGCAGAAAGCCAAATGGTTTCATAAGTGTTCGCATCAGTTGGAAACATGACATGACATAAAAAGGTTTTGGCACTTTTCAATGAATGAGCTAAAGAGAGTATCTGTAAGTTGTAATAGTACTATTAAAACAAATGTTGTTTTGTGAGTCATCCTATAAAGCTTTTTGGTAGCAGAGGGGTAATACAATAAAAATATATGTCATATGGTGAAGAAGTATTGTCATTAGTATTTTGTCTGCATAACTGGAGGAGAAGTTAAATTGTAGTCTTCCATTGCCTAAAGATGGCTATATACCAATAGAAGATAATATTTGTAGCTCAGGGTTGAACTGTGAGTTCCTTGGTGCTCTCTGAGCTTATTTGTTTTCTTGTAGACGTTTCATTACCTAAAATTAGGTAATATCAGTGTTAGAAAGGAATGGTGTTTGCTCTCTGTTTTTGTACTAGTGGCTTGCCCCTTCAGTGTTGGTGGGGATGTTTCTTGGTGGTTCCTTCATTAGGTAAACAGCCTAATTGGGCAATGAAACATCTGCAAGAAAGCAAACAAGCTCAGAGAGTACCAAGGACCCCACAGATGGCTATGAGTCTTAATCTTCAGTTAACAAAAACTGTTATGTCCAAATAGAGATGTGAATGAAAGAAATAGGCAAAACCTAGGCACGTGATGGCGAACCTATGGCACGTGTGCCACAGGTGGCACGAAGAGCCATATCTGAGGGCACGCGAGGCGTTGCCCTATGTCAGCTCTAGCGCACATGCGCGCAGCTGGCCAGCTGATTTTTGCCCTTCCAGAGGGTGGGGGAGGCCGTTTTCGCCCTCCCCAGGCTTCAGAAAAGCCTCTGGAGCCTGTGGATGGTGAAAAATGAACTCAATGAGCCTACTGGAAGTTCGGAAAGTTAGGAGGCTTTCCTGAAGTCTGGGGAGGGCGAAAAATGGGCCAACGGGCCAACTGTAGTGAGGTCTGTGCGCATACATGGGGGGGCCGAGCACAGGGTGGTGGTTGTGCGCGCATGCATGGGGGGAGAGCATTGCATTATGGGTGTGGGCATGCGTGCACGTGACCTCCCCACTTCCCCTGTTTTTGGCACGCAATGGCAAAAAGGTTAGCCATCACTGACCTTTTGATGTCCACAGCCAAAATGTTGTGGATTTCTATTATTTTTTGCTTTATTTACTTTAATATTATTTATGCTTCCTTTGGTTTTGTCAGTTATATTTATTTATTTATTTTATTTTATTTATTTATTTTGTCAAACATGTACAAGAAAACAGGTATAAGTATAAACATGGACATGAACACAGGAAATGAATACAAATAAATGGGGACAGTAGGACATGGATGGTAGGTACGCTGGTGTGCTTATGCATGCGCCCTCTTAGGAATAGGGTGAGGTCCACGGTAGATACTTTAAGGTTGAAGCTGTGAGGGTTAGAGTAAAGTAGTGCATTCCAGTGGCATTGACCACTCTATTGTTGAAGTCGAATTTTCTGCAATCGAGTTTGGAGCAGTTTACCCTGAGTTTGTATCTATTGTTTGCCTGTGTATTATTGCAGTTGAAGCTGAAGTAGTCATTGACAGGTAGGACATGTGACTGGATCAAGATGGATCTGAAGTTGATTCCTTTGATCTCTAAATACTATTATATGGAATAGTCACAATCCTACCATCAAAATAGTGTAGAAATGCACTTTAAATTTCAATGAAGAAGATACCTACACAACAAATATAATAAGACTACTACAAGAATAGCACACTTAACCTAGGTATTTTAATATAACTTTGTGATTTATCATCAAAAATCATCTAGTATGGAACCTGTTGGATTTGCCCATTGCATTTAATCAAATGCCACCTTCAGGTCAATTAATATAACACAAAGAGCATCTCAAAGGCAAGTAAAATATTCCGCTATCAATTTGTGTAGGACTACGCATTGATCAAACGTTGAATTACTGGATTTAAATCTGACTTGCTCCATCGGAAGCACATACATTTGGGTCAGCCAGATTGCAATATCTAGAGTCCAGATTAAATTTCAAGACACCACAGTTAAACAGGAAGAGAAATGCTTGGTTGTGCAGTAATTATGTAGGGATTAAAATAGTAAGACTTCCTTGGACCTGGGTGCCTTCTTAGTACACAGGTAGCCATATTGGGAATGAGATGTAGTCATCAAGCTCTAAGGTCTTATATTCCAAGTCTCTTATAGAAAAATAATACTAAATGGTAGTACTTCTATGAGGGATGGAGTTCCTTCTTAGAACACCATCCTGTTATATTGTAAGAGGCATGACATACTGCCAGTATCTTGACTACTTTGAGAGCTTAAGGGAGCTTGACTGTGTATACAATTTTGCTAATGCTTTTAATATATTCATTCCTGCAGCTGTTGAGTGCTAGGATCTAGATAGTGTGTGAAGTTAATGTACTGTATCTACTCAGTTATAATGCAAAGTTCCGTTAGTTGAATTCTTGGTAGAGGGTTTGAACCCCAAAGGATAATATCTGGCTAACTGTGTCTTAACATTAACTGTTTCATCCCAATAAGGTTGCAACTATTAACGTGATGCGCCATGGTCGATGTTGCAGGAGAGGCAGAGCTGGGGATGCTGACGGATAAGATCACCACCACGTTCTGTTTTTGGATTTGGGGAGGAAAGCATATACAGGCTGCAGCGCTGCAATCCCCTCTCTGAATCCAAAAATGTAAGAGGAAGGACGCCAGGAGACTGAAAGGCAGTGGAAGGGTCCCTCCTTGGCCGTTCAGCAAGGGGAACGCCTCTGCCATCCCATTGCCCTAACCTTGTGGAGGAGACCCAGCAGAGACCTCCCACCCAGGGAAGGAAGGTGAAAGGCAATCTCCCTGAACTTTCATGGGTGAGTGCTGCTTTTGCCAGAGGGGATCATACCAAGGAGGAGGCTGGGGCTAAAGTCGGCCTCATCCTAAATACTCTCCCCCTCAGCCTGGGTCCCGGCGGCTTCAGTCTCCCGGCGTCCTTCCTCTCCGCAGTTAAAGTTCTCTGCAAAGACTGCATGGCGGAGAGGTGCCGGGTGCTGTGGCAAGGACTCCAAAGCCGTCTGCAATCTCCTCAAAGCAGCGGTCAAGGGGTTAGTTGCTCCCGCTGGCCACACACCCCATTTTTGGATTTGGAGAGGGGATTGCAGCGCTGCAGCCCGTATATGCTTTCCTCCCCGAATCCAAAAACGGACCGTGGTGATGATCTTATCCGTCAGCATCCCCAGCTCCTCATCTCCTGCAACATCGACACGGCACGTGCAAAGTTAAGAGCATGCATCTTCCCCCTCCACTTTAAATAACCAATCAACCACCCACCCCCTTCCCTGCCATGCAAAATGCTTTCTTCCCCAAATCCAAAAATGGAGCATGCAGCCGGCGTTGCCATCTGAAAATGCTTTCCTCTCTGGTTCCCTGATTCATATTGCCAGCTGCACGCCCCGTTTTTGGAATCAGGAAGGAAAGCATTTTTGGGCGGCAGTGCTGTGATCTCCTCCCTGATTCCAAAAAACAGGTCGTATGGCGGGTGCTGCCACCCGAAAATGCTTTCCTCCCCAGCAATCTCCGCTGCCTCTCCGGTTCCAAAAACAGGACACGGGGCAGGCAAAAAAAGAGCACCATGTTTTCAGGTGGCTCCAGGCAGCAGAGATCACGGCAACAATGTTTTTGGGTGGCAGCGCCTTGCCTTTCGCCCCCTGCGCAGCACCCACTTCGCACTTGCCTGGGCTGTTTGGGGAATCAGGCTGACTGAGGCAGCAAAGGTACAGGGGGCTTGCCAGGAAGCCCAGCACCGCTTCCAATGCCTACAGCTATCGGTAGGAAGACTGGGGCATTTTGGGAGCGAAGCGAAGTGAGGGTCCCGCCGCCTGGAACTACCCAAAAATGTGACGCATGGGGCTACATTCGGAGTATAAGATGCACCCAGATTTTGGCCCTCTTTTTGAGGGTAAAAAGGTGCATCTTATACTCCGAAAAATAGGGTATTTTTATAAATTTTTTGATTGTCCCAAGTAGTAGCAATTTTCACACAGTGGTCAGAGAAACATAGCCAAACATCAAACAACTGACATTTTAAAGTTATTTAGATGTATTATTAGTCACCTCTAGACAATGTATCTTGCAATACTATTATAGTTCATAAAATACTAAAGATTACAAGGATTTTTTTCAGTGCAAATCTAGTCTCTTCGTTTTACCATTATGTAATTCCCCAGTGCTTGTAAAGCTTTTTATTGTCAGTCTTCAGTATTAACTGGCTCACATTTTCTTCATAGAATAGGAATGTAGCACAAAGTATTAAATAATACGTGTAACATTCAGCATTGCACTGACACTTTCGGATTGCCTTTTGCTATATTCCTTTTCTATCATATCAGATTAGGTTCAGGTCTACCAATTATGGCAACAAGTGACCCAACTATAGTTCTCTATTATGCTTTGATCATCTATAGCTGAAGCTAAATGTTCTTACAATATTTTGGAAAATGATAGTAATTTGAAATTTTTTATATACTTCATTCACTTTTATAATTAAGCTCCCTTGCTTCTTCTATGTGACTAATCAAGTTATTTTAATTTTTAGGCAGATATGTTTTTACTTTCTGTGGAAAAAAATAGTACATTTGAATAAAAATTACAGGCCTTTGTTTTCTCTACTGAATTAAAATCTGTATCGTTATTTAAAGTAGATTGAGATTTCACAAATTTTAGTACTTAGAGCAGTAGTCATGATAAAAATACATGCTAAAACTAGTTTATTATTAAAATGCTATATTTGCAATGTGTGGTTGGTTATGCAATGGATGTATCAGATCCATTATCCAGTAAACCATTCTGGTACAGTACATAAAGAATAGAAGACAACAGGATTTCTCCTGTACTACTTCAGTTTATTAAATCATCATGAAGTTGTCTTTCAAATAACATGTGTTTCTCCATATCATGGAGATAGCATACAGGATTGGGTAGTACTCTCCTGTCAGCTGATTGGACTGAGTCTGTCAAAGTTGAACATCCTGCCTCCGTTGCCATGGTAACCCAGCTTTTCACTCAGTCCCTCAGCAAGGACAGTCGTGTCGGTTAATTTCTCCACCAAAAATTCACCAAATAGTGAGTTACCTGATAGCAGACCTCCCCAAATTGGGCCGTTTCCATCCTTATTTATTTTTCAATACTCTGTGTGATTGACATGCAAGAGCGCGGCTCCTCTCCGTCCCAGCAGATGGTCTGGTTCAACGCCTCGGCTTATGCCCGGCCATTTTTTAAGGTTCCCACGCTAAGGTTCCTTTAGGACAATTGGTGTGTAAGAACTCTGCTCCTCTCCGCTGTCAGGAACCTGGGAACGCAGCCTCGGCTCCTGCAAGGCAAATTTGGAGGATTTTGAATGAAGTCGGAATTTGCCTTTAACACCGCGTTTTGAATTTCCTGGCTGTTCACAGCTCAGCGCTCTACAGCTGAGCGGGGAAAAAACCCACTGACAGATCGCTGTTCGATCTGCCGCTGGGACACTGAGCAGGGCTGTGGCGAAGCACAGCTATATTGGATCCCGGAGCCTAGCGCTCGGCTAACGAGGCATCAGTAGCCAAAGGGAATTTCCCTAGGCAAACTCTGCAGCCCAGAAAGCCTTTTTCGCGGCTTCCCTCGGCGGCAGCCATTACAGGAGCTTTATTTTTGGCACCAAGAGGGTATCATTTAAAATGGCTGATCGCTCTGAAAGAGCTGAGGATTCTAAACGGGCACAGTCGATGCAGTCCTCTCTGCTTAACCCTGAGCAGCCTGACCTTCGCCCAGATAGCAGGAGCAATCCAAAGCCTAAGTCCAAGGGGTCAACTTCCAGGGTATCAAAGTCTGCCCAGAAATTCGAGGGCAGATGGGACAAAGTTTTAAAAAAGCTCTGTTCCAAGAGTCATCAAAATCATCCCATTGCTTCTCCACCTGGCAGCCATTCCTTGATGGAGACATCACAGGCTGTTCCATTGGGCGAAGCTGCAGACAGGATCCTTATTTCTTCCCATGTGTCCCCTCTAAGAGAGGACCTCCTTTGGGGTTCCCAACATGACTGGTCTCCACCAGACAGAACGGGGAACAGGCGAAACCCTGAGGCCACGTTTACACCCATTGCAGACGGTCTTCAGGCAGACTTGGGCAAGGAAATCTTACACAGGCCCCAGATCCAATCCCTTATCTCTGATGCCATAAAGCAGGACATCGAGGCAGGCATCCAAAGGATGTCTAGATGGGCTCCATCATAGGTCTCAATTTTAGATTTGGAGCAAAGGGACTTCTTTGCCTTCCCAGAAGCCTCATCTCCAGCCCATTCCTTAATTGATCCTTCCCATTCACCATCGAAGGAGGGGGACTTAAGGGAGGCAGACCTTTCTGAAGATGAAGGCTTGGCACCAACGCAACCCGCCTTTACTGGCTTATTTCCTCAGGGAATGTTTAACTCCTTGCTATTCAAGGTTAAGAATGCAGCAAAGATGGGCATTAAACAGGCTGAGAGCACTCCCGCAGCCGAGGACACTGAGGATCTTCTATTCTCAGAACCTACCACTGAGGCTGTGGTGGTACCTTCCCCGAAACTGTTTGTTGATGTCGTAAAACGTCAGTGGGGTTCGCCCACTGCAGGACCTCTTCCAACTCCTATAGACAAGAAGTTTTATAATGTGGGCCCGGAATTATCCCAATCCTTAGAGGTCCCAGTCGTTGACGCACCAGTTGCGGCCTTATATAATACTACCGCCCTCCCAGGACCTCCGGAGGAAGGCCTGAAACCAGAGGACCGTCGAGCTGACATGGTTCTGCAGAAGAATTTCCAAGCAGTGGAGTGAGCTATCAGAGCTTCCACAGCAGCATCTTTCTTCAATAGGTTGTCGCTGGTGTGGTTAAAACTACTGCAACATAGAATCCTGGCCGCAGAGACGTGTACACACCAGGATCTGAACAAGCTTGTGGCGGCACTGCAATTCTCCACACTCCACGCTGCCAGATTGGATTCAAGAGCCCTGGCCTCTTCTGTTACAGCTAGATGTTTACTATGGCTCAGGTAGTGGCAGGCGGATGCACGTCACGAGTGGCGTCTGGCAGGGACTCCATATGACGGTGGAGATCTGTTCGGAGCATCCTTGGAGCCACTACTCATCGAGACCAGAGACAAAAGGAAGATCCTTCCTTCTGTGGGCAGAAAAAGATTCTCCAGACCGGCTCCATACTTGCGCCGCACCTCTTTCAGGGCACCGGAACAAGGCCCCTCGCCCTACAGGTTGCAAGGCCCTTTTCCTCCCAGACAACGGCAGCAGCAGTATAGAGGTAGACAGTCTAGGAGGCCCTTTCAGGACAGGGGAGGTCGCCCCTTCCATCACTCATGACTCCACACAGCCCCTTTCCCGGTCAGAGGTCGCTTAGCCCTTTTTGCAGACCAGTGGGAGGAGACGTCTTCTGACGCCTGGGTTGCAGAGACAGTGAGATCAGGCCTTGCCCTGGAGTTCCTTTCCACCACCACCCCTGAGGTTCTTTATTCATAGCCCTGTCTTTAAGGACCACAGAAAGGCCGCCCTCATGCAATCTGCAATTCAGCACCTTCTGGAAATCAGAGCTGTCCAGATAGTTCCGGAGGACATCCCAAAACCCTCAGGAGGGTGGAGAGCTATTCTAGATCTCAAATGCCTGAACCGCTGTATCCGCTATCATACGTTCAAGATGCACTCATTGCAGTCTATCCTAACTGGAGTAAAGGTAAGGTAAGACTTCCTTACCTTTGTAGACTTAATGGAGGCCTACCTCCACATCCCCATCTTACCTGCCCATCGACAATAGCTTTGTTTCTATTATAAGGGGGCTCACTTCCAGTACGGAGCCCTTCCCTTTGGCCTCTTCTTGGCTCCCAGGACATTTACTAAGATCCTCTCAGTCTTAACAGCCCACCTCAGATCTTTGCCGGTGAGGATCCAATGTTATTTAGATGATATCTAAATCATCTAATCATCATCTTAGGCCAGGGAGGACCTAAGGATCACTATTGACACCCTCCACCTTCACAGATTTTCCATCAACGTGGAGAAGAGACACTTTACCTCCACCAATAGGCTTCTCCACCTGGGAGCTTTGATAGATACTCTAGAGTGTAAGGTTTATCTATCTCAAGAGAGACGGACCAGTCTTAAGGAGTTGGCCACCCTGATTAGCATGGAGAGGAAGGCACCAGTTGCTTCTGTCTCCCAACTCCTGGGGAAGATGGTATCAGTCATATCCATAGTTCCCTGGGCCCGTCTCCACTCCAGAGACCTTCAGTGGTTCCTTTTACCCTTCCAGAGGAAAGGCAAGAGCAACTCCAGACTCCAAGTCCAGGTCCCATTGAAGGTCATCAGGTCCCATGCCTGGTGGAAGTCAACCGCCTTAACCAAGGGCTGCGGATTCAAGGAGCCAGAGCGGGTCACTCTCACCACAGATGCCAGCCTCCTCGGATGGGGGGGGGGCGCGCACCTCCAGACACAGATTACACAAGGAAGGTGGGATCAAGAGGACAGTCAGCAATCCATCAACCTCCTGGAACTAAAGGCCATTCATCTGTCGCTCCGATACTTCCAACAATCGGTGTCAGGAAAGCATGTCCTGGTTCTGATGGACAATATGGCTGCAAAGGCTCACATCAATCAACAAGGAGGGACCAGATCCAGATCCCTGATGCAAGAAGCACTCATACTAGGCCTCTGGGCAGAGAGGCACCTACTATCGCTGGTGGCAGAACGTATCTCAGGGATGGCGAATGTGCAGACGGGCTACCTCAGTCGCTCCATGATGGACCATGCAGAGTGGAGTCTGCATCCAGACATTTTCAGACAGATCACACAGAGATTTGGCCTCCCTGTAGTAGACCTTTTCGCCACCCCGTCCAATGCCAAGCTGAACAGATTCTTCACCAGGTTCCCGGCTCCGGGATCAGGGCATGGACACCTTCTGCCGCAAATGGCCACCAGGTCTTCTGTACGCTTTTCCCCCTCTCCCTCTGATCCCCAGTCTGATCAGGAAGATCATAGCAGAGGTGATCCTGCTGGCGCCCTACTGGCTCAGGAGGCCGTGGTTTGCCGATTTAATGAGCCTTTCGGTGAACCGGCCCTGGAGCATACCTCATGACCTGACGTCTCTCAGTCAGGGGTCCCTACTGCATCCCAACCCCTTGTGACTACACTTGACCACCTGGAAATTGAGCGGCGCAACATGAGAGAGGACAATTACACCTGCAGGGTCATTAGCACCATCCAGGCCTCCAGAAGACCATCAATGGAGCGCATATATTCGGCCACCTGGACAACCTTCTGTAAGTGGTGCAAGACAATGAGCATCGACCCACTATCTGTTTCTGTAGCCCAGATCCTGACATTCCTCCAAGACGTATGGACAAGGATTTGGCACCCGACCCCCTTTGGAGGCAAGTGGCTGCCCTCTCATTGGTCCTGTTTGAAGGCTCGGGCGAGTCACTGGCACAACACCCGAGAGTTTGCAGGTTTCTCAGAGGGGCCACCAACATCTGCCCCCCCGGTGGTCCACAGGTACCCCACCTGGGACTTATCCAGAGTGCTGAATTCCCTCACCACTGCTCCTTACGAACCATTAAGAACAGTCAGCTTAACTCTTCTGACTTGTAAGGTGGCCTTCCTGGTAGCTATTACTTCAGCCAGGAG
>JANHFT010003504.1:36713-46780 GCA_032467955.1 Pseudoxenodon macrops
CCCAAGGCTGGATGCTATCTCCACTTCATGAGAAGGAGCATATCAGGTAAGACCAACGCCTCTTTTCCCAGTAAAGGTAAAAGTTCCCCTCGCACATATGTGCTAGTCGTTCCCGACTCTAGAGGGCAGTGGTCATCTCCATTTCAAAGCCGAAGAGCCAGCGCTGTACGAAGATGTCTCCGTGGTCATGTAGCCAGCATGACTAAACACCAAAGGCTCACGGAATGTTGTGTAAAATACATGAAAAGTATTTTACCAATACATTTGTTTAAAAAGGAATGCACATTGAAATACATTTGTTTAATTTAAGGGAATGCTAATCTTGTCATGATCAGCAGTTAAGTTAATACAATATTCTTTTCCTCTTGTGGAAGTTAATTTGCTTTTTCCAAACTGTGGTGTATTTATATTCCTTCATCTAGGGTTACTTCTATAGCCCAGAGACCCACAACAGGTAGGGGTGTCTAACAGCTTAATTGGGCAGAATGCAGAGGTCTTTTGTCAGATAAGCATGTGTGGCTGGTGACACACCTGACATTTGCAATAGCAAGGCTAGTCAGATTGAAATTCAACTTGTCTCTCTTGCAGTCACATACAGTTTGTTAACATACAGACAGGGTGATTATTAAACAGCAGGGAAGATTATTCAGCCTTTCAGAATAGATTAAACTGACTGCCTTCATTGTGCGAACAAATACCTCTTAGAAAGAGCATTGTAAAGATACTAAATTAACAATTACTTCAAAACATGTCATCAGCAAAATATTGGCTATGTTGTAGCTTAACAATGTTTCACATAGTACCAAAAACCACTCCTAAGAGGTAGGTCTTAAATATAGACTTTATATAAAAAATAAAAGTTAGCTTGGGTGAAAGATTAAAAATTGTTTCTATAGATGGAGATAGATGGATATGAATTATCAAGCTTAGGTGTCATTCAGTTTTTGGAAATACGTTTAAATTGTTTATATAAATTCAATCACTAATAATTTCTGAGTCACGGGGTGTCTTAGTTATGATTCATTTCCTTTCTAGAACTATAAAAATATATGTATTTATTGCTATTGTTTATATATACAAGTCTTGCGTTCCTTTCAAAAACTTGTTTTTTTTATATTTTTCAAGTATTTAGTATTTTAAGCTATGCTTACTTATACTTAGCTGGTGAATGCCAAATGTTTTGCTTCTGAATAATCACATACACAATTGCTCTATTACTGTATAGTCCTTAAATCCTAAGTATATTTCATGAATTTCTTTTCAGTGTGTCTGACTGTAACCATTTTGTCTCCCTCTCCACCTCCAATTCCTTTTGAATGGTTTAAAGGTGTCTCAAACACAAGTGCAAGCAGTATAGGGATTTGTATTATAAATATTATTTTTTTTGCAAAGAAGTGCAAATATTAATATTAAATGTTACAATAGGGATAACAAACAAAACACAGACATACACTACCACCTTTCTTAACAAGAGTCCTTGTTTGCAAGCAGAACACAATCTGGACACAACGTATGCTACTGTATGAAGGAAAGAAAATAAGGAGTTATACACACACACACACACACACACATCCATATGTGATGTGCCTGTGGAAAAATCTGGACAATATTATGCTATTTCTAGTGGAATGGTAAAGAAGGAAGAAAAGCAATGAAAATTTTGAATGAAAATATGTGTGTGTGTGTGTCTGCATTTTAAAGGAGTATGGAAGTAAAACACATACAATACTAAACTATTTACAGAAAAACAATCCAAATATATGATTTAGCTTAGCTAAAGAAAAAGTTGAAGAAGGAAACATGGCTGCAGGACCCAAGCCAAGGTGATGAGGGGATACAGGATCTTTTGAAAAGCCAATAGGGACTTACTGGACAGTAGTGATATTAGACACCTGCCTCATATGGAAAGTACAGGTGGCAAAATTCTGAAGAAAAGATTTAAAACCAGGAGGATATAATCTTATTTAATTCATATTCCCATCTTTCCATCAATTAGGTCTTTCGGACGGGCCTTATGTTTTTTTAGCAAACTGTGTGGATCTAAGAAGCCAGCCAGTTTTACTACTATTGTCTAGGTTACTGGGCTTCACAAGTGGATCAAATTGTCCTTTACCACCAGTAAAGGTAAAGAGTAAGAAATTGCCCAAAAAGTCCATCTAGAGTAAATGTGGGCAAAGCAATATGCAATATTGCTTAAATAGCAGCAGTTCCCTACCACACAGTTTTTCTTGGAGGCAATTCCCTTATGACACGTAAGGTTGTCACAGAAAGGAATATGATCGATTTACCTTTTTTCTTTGCTGATAAAGGGAACAAGTAGTCCTTGAATTTTGATCACAATTGAGCCCAAAATTTCTGTGCCTAAGTGAGACTGTTGTTAAGTGAGCTTACCCCATTTTAAGACTATCTTGCCGCAGCTGTTAAGTGAATCACTACAATTGTGAAATTACTAATATAGTTGTTCCGTGAATTTGGCTTCCTCATTAACTTTGCTTGTCTGGAGATCACAAAAGGTGATGATCACATGACCCTGGCACGCTGCAACCGTAATAAATATGAGTCACTCAATAAGCATCTGAATTTTGATCATGTGACCATGGGAATGCTGCAACAGGTGAAAAATAGTTATGTCTTTTTTCCCCCCAGTGCCTTAGCTTTGAATGGTAACTAAACGAACTGTAGTAAGTCAAGGACCATCTGTATTGATACTGTTAGTCTTTCCATGTGGCACAAAGGAAAAATCCTCTCAGGAAGCACGGCCCTAAAACCAGTCCATTAATAGAATGACTAGATGTCTAGAAAGTCTTATCCTGGCCCAGTGTTCTTCCCACAGGCTTCAGAATTATGGCAGTAACAGAAAACAAAGCTTTGATCATTGTCCCAACAGTTCAGTGGTGAAATCCAAATTTTTTACTACCGGTTCGGTGGGCGTGGCTTTGTGGGCTTTGTGGGCGTGGCAGGGGAAGGATACTGCAAAATCTCCATTCCCACCCCATTCTGGGGCCAGCCAGAGGTGATATTTGCTGGTTCTCCGAACTACTCAAAATTTCACCCGTGCAACAGTTATTTCTTGATCATCGGAACAGTGGACCCAATTTTGTAGGATGAATTATTCTTCAGGAGAAAAGACCAGGCCAAAAGGAATTTTCTTTCTGATCCTTTGGAAGGAAATTCCTTTTTTGGTTTTAGTTTTGTCTTCTCAGAAAAGGCTAATGGTCTAACAAACTTCAAAGTGCAGAGTTGGCCTTTAAATAAAATGTCAAAACTGAAAAAGAGCATTAGCAGACAACAGATTCCAGAAGCAACCACTATGAGGAAGGAGTTTTGTTTTGTGCCCAGCTAAGTATTAGCTAAGCTAAGTATTAAATAGAGAGCTCCTTGGGAGAGAGAGGGGTGGAATAGTCCCAAGGTAACATAACAAGCAGGCTACAGGAACAAGGAAGCAAATAACATTGAATTTGAACAGGAAAATAATGAATGCATATTATTGATCTTCTGTTGATAATTTTAATTATCACTAGACACAGTCAAGCAGAAATTACCAAATCATAACTGTATGAGGAAGAAATTAACTAAAAATGAACGACAGCAAAATATTGCTTCTGGATTTTTTAAAAAACATAGAATGCTGTTTGATGCAGGCTTTTAAAATAAATGAAACACCCCGTGAATGGCAAATATGGCAAATTTGTGACCAGCCAAATGCTACTGACACAATTCCCAGCAGCCCAATGAGAGTTGCTGGATTCAAATGGCCACAATTTAACCCATTTTTGTTCTGTGGGAAAAATAAAACCTGTTTTCAGTTGAGCTGCTGATTTCATGTGTTGGTATAGATCTTTGCCAACAGTTGCAAAGTGGTTTGTTGATTTACTTACTTATTGCCTTTATGACTTATAGGTAGTCCTTGACTTACAACAGTTTGTTTAATGACTGTTCAAAGTTACAACGGCACTGAAAAAGTGTCATTGTACTTATGACATTATTCACACTTATGACTGTTGCATCAACCCCATAGTCACATGGTTTACATTCAGATGCTTGACAGTTGGTTCATATTTATGACAATTGCAGTGTCCCGGGATCATGTGATCACGTTTTGCGACCTTTTAACAAGCAAATTCAATGGGGAAGCCAGATTCACTTAACAACCGTACTACTAGTTTAACAGGTGCAGTGATTCACTTAACAAATGGGGCAAGAAAAATGGTAAAATGGGGCAAAACTGAATAGATTTCTCACTTAGCAACATACATTTTGGGCTCAATTATGGTAGTAAGTCAAGGTCTACTTGTAACTCTAGGCAGCGAATATAGCTAATGCTCCTTGCTCCTCCCAACAACAACAACCCTGTGAGGTGAATTGGGCTGACAGAGAGTGACTGTCCCAAGGTTACTCACCAGCTTTCATGCCTGAGGCAGGACTGGAGCTCACAGTCTCCCAGCTTCTGACCTGGTACCTTAACCACAAAACCAAACTAGCTCTTTATCATTGCCTTCTTTTCCAGAAAGTGTTTTGTTTGTTTCCCAATCCAGTCTACAAACTGGCATTTTCTGATTATTTCCCACCAAAAGAACAACGATCTTAGCGGTTCCAATCCTGTTTAGCTTTTTGGGGATCAGATAAAGGCGGTTTAAAGAGATTATATACTCATAACAAAACAAAACCATAATTTTAATGAGTGTACATTTACCTCTCATACAGCAACAAGAATGCAGACATCAGAGACTGGGTCGGATACAGGTTCGACGGTTACTTTGCAGACTTCCGTAGCTAGCCAAGCAGCTGTACCTACCCAGGTGGTACAGCAGTTACCAGTGCAACAACAGGTAGGTGCTGTGTTGTCTTTGTTTAAAAAATGAACTTTTTGGACAGTGCCAATTCAATCTCCTATATAAGTTTCTTGAAAAGGGTTCTGCTGTTTCAGTATTGTGGTATTTAAATTACTTTATTATGTATTATTCAGGAGAGCAACTGTCCACCTTGTTCTTGAGTCAGACGGCTTATCGCTACAAGTCCAAAATGATTATCATATTTCTGCCAGCAAGTATGAAGCTACTCAGATCTAAGAATACATTCATGATTTAGTTTAGAGTAATCCAGGTTTTGCAGTCTAACGCTGTCCATATAGGTTCTCATTATGGTTCCCAAAATATATGCACCTTTTTGACATTAGGGATTGCAATTAGTCATTTTCTTGGGGAAATTGAGGAAGATAATATGCACAATAGTTCTATAAACCAGGAAGTTAGAAATGGGATATTGATGTATATGAAGAAAGTTATTTCTAAATAAAGAAATATTCTAATACAGCTTAAGTTTTGGTTCTTTACTCCTGAGAGCTATTAGCATCTCTGAGTGGTTATAGGTGCATTTGGGTTCATGTCAGGGAAATGACATGGGAAAGATGGTTAAATGTATTCCTAAAATAAAACCCATCTTTGTTTTTCAGAGAAACTGGATGAGGCTATCCAGGAAAGGAAAGTCCTTTTGGAAATTTTAAGCATAGATTGCTTATGCCTCAAAGATAATAGACTATGAATTGTTCTTTTTGATAAGAACAACATTTAGAAATAAATACAAGAATGCTCCAAAGAGATTGTTTTGTTCACAATTTAAACTGAAAGTCTATTTGAGCACATAATAATTACATAAGCTAACCTCAGTCATATATGTAATTATGAGATAATCCTAAACTAACAGTGAATTCATGATTTCTGTGGTGATTAACATAAGCATTTCAGATGAATTTCACCTATTACATATATTTGCAATTTGGCATGCCTTATTTAAAAGTGCTGCAATAAAAGCATATTTCAGATGCTGTCTTTATAAATCTGAATGAATCTGACACTGGTTTGTCTTATTTTAGAAATACATTTTATTGAAAAAAATGTAAAGTGCTTAATTACTCAAGATGGCTTTTGTTTTTGTAGTGGATGTGTTTATCTACTTTTGTTTTTGTTGACAAATATAATATATCAGCATGTATAAATTAATGCTCCATTTGTTCTTTTGAAACAACAGATTTTACTTTAACACATTCTTTGTTTTGGTATTCTTTTCTTCTGCAAATGACAGTGAAAATAATGACTAATGAAACAGTATCTGAGAGGCTTTGTTTTTATCCTATTAACATATAGTTTGCATTTTTCTGTTTGAATGAAAAAGAGTGCTATGGTTGAGCTGTTACTTCACTTTGATATCTCAAAAGGGAATGTGACATTAGTATGCGTAGGAAGAATGAATAACACCTGTTCCAGCTCTAGCAGGAATCATAGTCACTCTGTTTTGCTTAGGTGTAAACATGTAGTTCTTGTTAGCTTACTTTTGAAGTAAGTGAGCTTCCCCCAATATTATACATACCTACTTCCAGTTTCCTGATAATCAGCACTTCCTTTTTGCTTTTTTTATTTCCCATTATGATACCATTTGGTCATGTGACTAAAATAGCCTCAATAAGTGAGAGGAGAACATTTTGGTTTTTTTTGCTAGAAGTTGACTGACTCTGAAAGTTGGCTGTTTTGTGGATTTGGAAATCATAGGAACAGTGCAAGCTTACAAAATTCTCCATTAGCAAAACAGTTTTCTAAATGTCCATTCTGAATGCAGAATGTGAATTCTGTGTCTATAATATTTTGTCTGGCTTCTTATAAACATTCAGGCATTTGACTTTAGAAAAAGAGTAAGAGAATAGTATAAATGTGATCACTACCTTCGCTATCTCCATCCGCAAGCCAAATGTCAAATGGCGCGTTTTTAGTCTTCCTTCTTTTTTGTAAACGTTGGGATACTCATGGTTAGGCTAAAGCTATTTTCAGATTTCAAACATATCATTGAGGAATTAAGTGGTATCTGTGTGTGTGTGTGTGTGTGTGTGTGTGTGTGTGTGTGTCCACACATATATGTACTCACACATCTATTCAATACTACTTTCAATAGGTCTCTCAAATTGCAAGCTCATAGAAGCAAAGCCAGAGGATTGAGTATTGATTTACTTGTTTGAAGGCTCGCTTTTTTAAAACCTTTGTTTCTCTAGTGTGTTTTGCATTTGTTTGTTGGTTTATTATTTTAAAAACATTTTGTCATAATTTCTTTCTGCTTAATTTTTGTTCCCATCATTCCTGTCTCATTTCAATGCCGTGTCAGTTTTTCACATTTTGCTTTGAGGTGGGTCTTTTTTCCCCAGAGTAATTTCCTATGCTCTCTCTTTTTCATTTCAAAATGTTTTCTTAAAAGAAAGAAGCCACTTTGTTCTTTTGGAATACCTTTTTGAAATCCTACTTTCCCTAAGGATTGTGAGGGCATGATTCATTGATCATTTCATTTGGCAGTTTCTGTCTCTGTGCTGCTTTTTCTTTCATAAGTGCTCGCCATTAGTCTTTTTTTCTCCTATTAATCATATATACTTGGACTTCTCTTTTTTTTTTCTTTTGGATTTTATTCTTACATGCTTTTTAAAACTCTTTTTACATTCTTCTCATTCTTGCACATGCATTGATTCTTTTAGTTTCAAGTGAACCAAGGAATCTCTTGGTTTCAGAATTTGCTCTGCTGTCCCATTTCAGTGTAAAGAATATATGCACAGTCTAATTCTGACAACATTTTACTAGCCTTTTAAATTTACGGTCTTCCACTCTTTGATATTGAAAATGCTGAACTGGCATCATGACTAATTATTTCCCATGAATTTATTTCATGTTAAACTGTACAAGATAGTGACAGTAGTTGTAAGTTCTGCGATTTGATTGTGACTTTGTGAAGAAGCACTTTTTGTCCATTTTCCTTCTCTTATTATTCAGCTTCCTTGAATTACTTCTTCTAATATTATGAGAAAAGGAAAAGAACCTATCCACTTCGTTTATCTGGATACATTTTTATGAATCCTGCTTTCTTGCTTGCCCCTTTTTAAGCTAAGATAGTTAGTTTACAGGGATCCCCATAAGGAGAGTACTATAACTTGATGGTTTTCGTGATTCTTTTTCTGATTTTAAATATTATTTTTCGAAGGACAGTGATCAGATTGGTGCACAGCATTCCAGGTTGCAAATTTCCCTTTAGGTTTTTTCCCCTCCTTTGAATAGGACATTCATTTGTACCTTGGATCAATTTTGCCTATCTGCTTACTGATATTCTCAAAGAACAGGTTATTTCAGTAGCAGCCAAAAATTACTTTTTTTTTTAATGCTTGATATGTAGTGTTTCATATGATGTATTTTTATCTAGAAAGGACGTTAAGCTAATTAGTTATACACATTATTGGATCTCCTCTGAATTTCTTTTTAGAACTTGATCAGCTTTAGAGGCTGACCTTAGGACATGTTGCATATTCCTCTATTAAACCAGAAATTTCACCCTTGAGTTATTTTAAGAACTGTTGGGTAGATACCATCTGGACTGAGCAATTTGTTAGTTTTCAATTTGTCAATTAGATTTAGAACTTCTCCTCTTGACATCACTGTTTGTCTCACATCCTGTGATTTCCTGGTGATGTTAACTCAGTGGTCTTGCATGGGCTGCAATGAAGGCATGCTCTCATTCAGCTACTTTACAATCTCCACATTCTCCTTTAGCATCCCTTAAATCCTTTTCTCTTACAAAGATCCAGTTACCTACCTTCCTAATTCATTCCCCTCCCCCCTCTCTCCATCTTACCATCATTGTGAATTTGTGCTTGCATTTCTTTCATGTAAGTTTGTGTTCCTTTTCATATCCCTTGTTTTGAAGCAGGACTTCCATTTATTACAGCCCTTTTTTCCACTTCCTTGACCTTGCTTCTTTAAAAACAGGGAGGTGACTTGAATTTGGTACTTTCTATTATTATTATGGGCTGAGTAACTCCCAAGCATTCTACAGAGATTTAAGCCTCTTGAGTTTCCTTTTTATCACTTTCCTCATTTTTAACAAGTTTTCTAATGTTTCTGTGCCACACTTCCTTGGCAGTTTTCCATTTATATACAAATTAGATTTTAAAGCCGTGTGATTCGTGTCTGCGGTTGATTCACTCACACATCTCATGCTAGGTCATGGTCACCACTTCACGTGAGGTACAAATAATTTTATCACTCTTACAAACCTGAAATCTGAAGGCGTGGTTTATACCACTGACAAATAACAGCTAGATTTCCTACCAAAGGGTGGCATTTATGTGTGATGGAAATGTATTACAGGTAGTCCTTGACTTGAGCACTACTTTTATTATATTTCTAATATACATAAGTTAGCAAGGCACTACTCTGTTCTTTTACAAAATGCAAAAATGTTTTGAGTGCAAATGTTTATTCCCCCCCCCTCCACCTTCCAGGTTACTGTCAATAACCAAGACAAACATATAAACTAAAGAAAATAATGTATCTTTTACCCTTTTGAAAACAAACTCTTGATGTATTAGTGGATCTGGGAACAAATTTAGACCTGAGCAGGATTGCAAACTTTGTACTTCAAGTCATATAAGAATAAAGGGAATAATGTGTAAACCACTTAGAGAGGTTTGTAAAGCACTGTGAAGCGGTAAGTAAGTCTAAGTGCTATTGCTATATTCCCATTTCTCTGTTTGGAATACATCAAACTATTATTGTTATTTGTTTATAGTATTTATAGGCAACTGCATGGTGCTGCACAGTAAGAAATTTATTTAAATGTTATTTATTAAGAAATTTATATGGCTGCCCAGCTCATGCTGGGCGACTCTGGGGTGGCTTACAAAAATAAAACCATAATACAAAAACTAATAACCACCTATTCTCTGGTGACAACAATCAGACAAGCCACTTGATGATATCATTCTGGGCTCTTCATGCCCATTGGCAGAATCACGTCTTCAAAAGAGTGTCACAGTGGGGGCCAATCTTATCTCTGCAGGGATGATGTTCCACAGGGAGAGAACTGCTACAAAGAAAGCCCTTCTTCTTGGTCCCACTAGATTAGGCCCACTCCTATACCTTAGGCCCAGGGGTAAAAGCTAAAAATTTTCCCTACCGGTTCTGTGGCTGTGGCTTATTTTGTGGGCGTGGCTTGGAGGTCAGGTGACTGGGTGGGCGTGCTTTTACACTTTACACAGACAGAAC
>JANHFT010003504.1:46880-57897 GCA_032467955.1 Pseudoxenodon macrops
CGGTTCTATGACGTCACCAGCTGCTTGCAACCTATTCTATAGAACTGGGCCGAACCGGTAGGATTTCACCCCTGCTTAGGCCCGTAAGATTCCCTGTCTCCTTGCCCAGGTGGGTCAGGTGTATATATAACTGGGAAAACAGAGTCTTTCAAATAACCTGGTCCCAGGTCATGTAGGGATATGAAGGTGACAATCAGTACCTTGAATTGAACCCAGAAACAAATTTGCCGCTAATGCAGCTCCTGCAAGAGAGGTGACACATATGCAAATCTAGGCTTGAACAAAAATCACAAAATGTACTGCACAGAAATAAAACAATATAAAATTAAACACTAGCATTATGCCCTCAAAAACGGTCAGTCTGGTTTTTAAAGTCCCCCCCCCCACTCAAAGTATATTTCTAAGATGGTAGAATGTTTGAATTCAGGCTGCCCAAAACTGAAGCCAAAGTCTGACTAGTCATTCAGATGGCTTGGCTCAGATTTTTTTCTGGCACCAATTAAGTATTTGACAATTTTAAATTAATATTATACATAACATTGTGAAATCATAGCTGCCCAGTTCCTTAGCTGTTATTGACCTTCCCAAGAACTTTGAATGTTATACTATATCATATGTGGATCAAAACAGTGTGGCCTTTTGTAATTAACAGAAATTTGATCAATGTGCAGTGCTCATAACCGCTGGAACACCACATTTAGTTTATGCCATAATCTTTAGACTTTGATTTTCAGATATTGATATTTTCCACTTCTCTGCTGTCCTCTGGTATTACCACATAAATTATTCACACTATCTTTTTTGTCACCATAATTAAATCTGGTGTATTATCTTTATTAGTTTCTATTTACAAATCCCACAGTAATTTAACCAGCTCATTTTTTACTACTTTTTCAACTCTTATGTTCTCACCAATTTTTTGTTACTGGTGCATTATAATTTTTACAGATGTTCTAGTGAATGATTTTGGTAACTCTGTTACGTTGTTTATATTCAACTAGAGTAGTGATGGCGTGCCAAAAGGGGGGGAGCACGGGGGAAGTGCGCACACGTCCCCACACCCATAATTCCATAATTCCATGTGCCCCCCATGCATGCATGCCTGACCCCCCTCCCCGCTCCAAGCATGCAATGGCACGCCCATTTTTTGCTTTCCCCAGGCTTCAGAGCCAAAACAGCCTCCCACCCCAGAGGTTCTCTGGAGGCAGGAAATGGCCCGTTTGCTGACTTCCGGTTGGACCGGAAGTCCCGTTTATTTGTTCTCCCCAGGCTTCAGAGTCTTTCTAGGAGGCCTTCCCCACCCCCTGGAGGTTCTCTGGAGGCAGGACATGGCCTGTTTCGAAGTTGGCATTTCCAGCCTAGAAAGGCTCTGAAGCCTGGGGAGAGCAAAAAATGGGCCTTCTCCATCCCCTCCAAAGGCTGGAAACAGCCTGTTTCCTGTCTCCCAGTGGGCCCAGAAGGCCCGAAAATCAGTTGGCTCGCGTGCCCACTGATACGGCTCCACGTCCCACCTGTGGCACACGTGCCATAGGTTCGCCATCGTTGAACTAGAATGATCTTCTTTCATGAGTTGAATATTTCTTCTTTCCTCCTCCCCCCTCCCAGATGTTTACATTGGATTTGACATTGTTTTTTTACCTATCAAGTCTTTCCCAAGAACATGGGTCGGCAGATGTTATTTGATGGTTTTAAAGATATCATCACACTCAAAGCAGGTATTACTATTGGTACTACCCTTGCTTTCTTTTGCCACAGTTTAATTTCTAGTTGCAGTTTTTGTATTTTGTAATGTTCTCTACTTCTGTTCTATTTTGCAGTCTTTGCAATTCTGCCAAGTCCACTATCTACTTTTTTGTCTTTCTTATCGATATTATTTTTAAGTCTGGAGTGTGGCAGATTATGTGGCAGATGTGTGTCTGTTTGAATTCTAAAGTTCCAGAGCAATGTAGCTTCTTTATTTTCTCTTACTTTGACTATTTTATGATCCCACCAGCTTTCAACTTGCAGGCAAATAGTACTTCTTGCAGATCTTCCATTGTTGCTACTTTGTCATGCTGTGGCTTGTATTTAGCCTGGGCAATATTCTTGCAACAACTAACTAGGTGGTGCACTGTTTCTTCAGCTTTTTTGCAGAAATGGCATATGCTATCTGTTGTTGTTACTATTCTTATTCTTCTTATTACACACATATTATATTCTTGGGACTTTTAGCCAAGTATTTCTTATCTCTAGGATTAGGAAATGCTAAAGTGGTAATTCAACACAGAGGGTAGAACACAGAGCCACAGATGAAAATGGAAGTTCTAAGAAGTATGAGTATCAGCCATTTCCAAAGCTCAGGTCTGGCAACTTAGCTCCATTTGCTGATCATCCCAAATATTAATGAACATTGTCCATAACTCAATTTAATGCTCTACTATCAGCTGTTTTGTAAGGCACGTTTTGCAAGTTTCCAAGATAAGATTGAAATGAACACATCCATGGGCACTTCACTGTCAATTTTACCCTCATTGTCTATCATGCTGATAGGATAATACAATTCGTGGGTGTTCCACTACTTCCTTGCTTTGAAGCTGAGTCAATCATTTCTTTAGTCCCACCTCCTCTTACTGCACATCCCCAGTTTTTGACTCAGCTTTTCATGCAAGGAGAGGTGCTCCAGAGAAAAGAGTTTTAGACCAGGATCCAACTAATAGAAAGAAATTTAATGGTAGCAGAACCGTGAGTAAAAAGACTGGACTGTCTCTGTAGTCGCGGAGGGGGGGAGCTGTCCGGCAGCGAGCCCTTAAAAGCACCAGCTCAGTCTACTGTGGCTTTAAACTGAAAAGCCGAGGCCCCAGGACACCATCTGAATAATAAAGGGGGCTAGAGTCTCTGCTCAGTTTTAGCTGAGTACACTTGTACTCCATAGAAAGGCCATAAAAAAAGGGTTGGTGCAGTAAAGCTCCAGCATAGGTGAAACTGCCTGCCTCTTAGGGACAAAGAAGAGAAACATGGAGGATTACTCTGAGACAGGGGCAAGTGGAGAGGAACAGGAATTCGCTGCTCTAAGCCCAGCCTGAGAAATGAGCTCAGAAGGGCCCAGAGCAGCTGCAAAAACAGCAACACATGAGATAAGAGAGAAGTCTCTATTTTCCAGTAAGTACTCCAAAACTGAGGAGAAAGAGGCTTTGAGGAGGCAAAAAGCCATTGATAAAAGTTTTGCAAGAGGTGAAAAGGAGGCGGAGTGGAATGGGATTTCCCGCTCTTCAGTATTTCAGCCAATAGAGATGGAGCAGGAAGGCATTAGTGCCAGAGCTGCAACACCAGAGGGAGCTGGTGAGCAATCAAACCAAACAATCCTTTGTTTGGGAGAGGATGAATCATTGCCTGAATTGCAGGAAAAGTTTCAGGACTTTGAAAATCAGTGGGAACCTCATCCAAAGAAATGAGACTTGCACCAGTGGCTACATACACTCCCACAACTGCAGGAGCTCGATCTCCTGCACTTATGAATAAGATGAAAGCTCTAATATCAGAGGCTTTAACGCAGGTCTTGTCTGAGCAAGAAGATCAGACCAGCCCTATAAACGTTGAGGGAATATCAGAACAGGATCACTGCTTACGAGCAAGAAGGCAAAAAGGGGGCCTGGTGTTACAAAAGTTTAACTCCTGCATCTCATTCACTCCAAGTGAGGCTTCAATTTTAGGAGAGGAGGAATAAAAGGTGACAGAATTCTCTGATGAAGAGGAAACTGTGGAAAATACTCTAGCATTTAATGGTCTGTTTCAAACAAGTCTGTTCAAATGGGCAAATGGAACATCATGGAGACAGCTGCTGGAGATCCAGGCCGTAGAACCTGTCCCATGGAACAAACAGGGACAATGGTTTTATTCAATCCTGTTCATGGTGCCAAAGGCTTTAGGGAGAGGGGTGGAGAGCAATTTTAAATCTCAAATGATTAAATTGTCACATAGTATATAGAAGATTCAAAATGCAATCCCTCCAGGCAATACTGGGGAACATTTGAGAGGGCAACATCTTAACATCGATAGACCTCACGGAGGCGTATGTACACATTCCCATTCTTCAAGATCATCAGAAATTCCTACGATTTTGCTATGCCGGCTGACATTACCAGTACAGAGCCATTCCATTCGGGCTATCTTCAGCACCCAGAACATTCACCAAAGTGTTGGCAGTAGTGGCAGCACATCTCAGAACCATTCCAGTTCGCGTCCAATGTTACCTGGACGACACATTGATACAGGCATTGACACGGGCCAAGGGAAAAGAGGACTTGGAAATAGCAATACAAACACTTGCAGAAGCACCCATTTTCCATCAACTTTGACAAGAGCCAATTGACTACAACCAATCGACTGCTGGGAGCAGTCATAGATACCACCTCATGCGAGGTGTATTTGTCACAAGAACGCTAAAACAACATAAAACCACTGGGGGATCAGATCCTAACAGCCCAAATAGTGACTTTGGATCTGCTACTGCAGCTCCTAGGTAAAATGGTGTCTTGCATAGCAATCGTGTTGTGGGCACGCCTGCACGCCAGGACATTGCAATTGTTCCTCCTGCCACATCAGAGATCAGGCAGGAGCAATGCCAGGATCAGGGTGTGGGTTCCACCAAGGATGAGGCAATCACTGCAGTGGTGGAGTCACAGGCCATAACCAGGGTGTGTGGCTTCAAAGAGCCGAATCGCCTGACCATCACAACAGATGCCAGTCTATTTGATTGGGGGGCACATTGCCAGTCCCAGATAGCACAGGGTCAGTGGTCCCCAGCGGACCTCAAGAACAACATCAACTGGCTGGAGCTCAGGGTGACTCACCTGGCACTACAAAGGTTCCTAAGGGTCGCAATGGGTCGACATATACTCATCCTGATCAATAATGTGGCCACAAAGGCCCACATAAACCATCAGGGGGACACACTCCAAGGCACTCATGCAAGAAGCAGAATACCTGGGCCTCTGGACGGAGAAGCATCTCCTCTCGCTCAGTGCAGAACACATCTCGGGGTCAGCAAACATATAGGCAGACTGTTTCAGCAGAACAAGAGTCGATCACTCAGAATGGCGCCTACATCACGGCCTATTCAAGGAGTTGGGGGAAAGATTTGGGAGTCCAGGCCTGGATCTTTTTGCATCCAAAATGAACACGCAGCTGCCAAGGTTCTACGCAAGATTCCCAACACCAGGAGTGGAAGGAGGCAATGCTCTCTGAAGCCCATGGCCAAGAGGACTGCTATATGCATTCCCACCACTACCATTGATACAGATAGTGATAAGAAAGGTAATGGAAGAGAGGGCAGAGCTCATAGCGCCACACTGGCCCAGACAGCCATGGTTTGCAGATCTGGTCAACCTGTCGATGGCCAGACCATGGAGGATCCCCATGGACAGTGTATCTCTCAGCCAGCGGAATCTACTACACCCAGAACCGCAGTGGCTTCAACTGACCATCTAGCACTTGAACGTGCTAAATTAGGTCAGCTCAAGTGCCCCACCAGGGTTATTCAGACAATACAGGCCTCTAGAAGGCCTTCAACCAACAGGATCTATGATACCACATGCATTCTGTGGTTGGCATGATAAGACACATATTGAACCAACCACAATATCAGTGATACAAATTCTAGTATTCCTACAGGAAGGCCTGGACAAAGGCCTGTCTCCCAATACCTTATATAGACAGGTAGCGGTGATAGCATCAGTCTTCGGCAGCGGGAGGTTGGGGTCCATCACCTGGCACCCACTGGTGTGCAGCTTCCTCAGAGGAGCAATCAATTTAAAAAACCCAGTGGTTCATAGATAACCAACATGGGACTTGACAAAAGTCCTGACAAGATTAATGATAGAACTGTTCGAAGCATTACGCTCCACCAGCTTAAACTTCCTCACCTGGAAGGTGGTTTTCCTCATGGCAATTACTTCCGCCAGATGAATATCTGAACTGGAAGCCCTGTCCATAAGAGAGAATCTATGTATATTTCACCCAAATAGGGTAATGTTGCAGCTAGATCCCATTTTCCTACTGAAGGCGAACTCCGCCTTCCACAGCGCACAGGAGATAGTACTGCTGGATTTCTGTCCTAAACCGGTACACGAGTTAGAAAAGAAGTGGCACTCTTTGGACGTTAAAAGGGTTATATGCATCTATCTAAAGAGAACGGCTCCTATCAGAAAGACAGAATCAATGTTTATTTCAATTAGGCCAAGCTCATTGGCCAACAAGATTTCACCATATACAATAGGTCGGTGGATTCGAGCATGCATTACTAAGACCTATGAACTGCAGTCATTGCCCGGACAAGTGATGGCGCACTCAACGAGGAATGTGGCCACAATAGCGGCATGGAATACTCAGGCTTCCATCGAGGACATCTGTAGAGTGGCAAGGTGGTCTTCTCTGTCACCGTTCATCAAATACTACAAGCTGGACGCTTTCACATCAGTGGAGGCAGTACATACGGTGGTGGGGACCAAGGACCAGACTTTGCCCCACCCTTAGGACAGCCAGTTTTGGTATGTCTCACAAATTTTGTTATCCTATCAGCACGATGGAGAAAGAGCGTTGGTCTTACCTGAATGCTTCTTCTCATCGTGCTGAAGGATAATACAATCCCACCCTGGTGACTGTTGGGTCCTAGGGCCAGAAGTGATCAGTAACAGGACCGAAAGTCTATTAATCAGCCTTCATCAAAACTGGGGATGTGCAGTAGGAGGAGGATGGACTAAAGAAATGATTGACTCAGCTTCAAAGCAAGGAAGTAGAGGAGCACCCATGAATTGTATTATCCTTCAGCACAACAAGAAGAACCAGTAAGACCAACACTCTTTCTCAGCCAGTTAAATTCAACCTCTATTTATTTATTTTTTATATAAATGAATTTTACATTCAATCCCTCTTAGCTGACAAAGTCTAAGGGCACTTTTTAGTTGCCAAATGTTGTCTCTTAGCAACAAAGATTATAACTCCATAGCACTGATTTGAACTAAGATACTTAAAATAAGAGCCAGGATGTCCACCTTTAGATTGACTATTATATTGTGACTACTGTATATTTTATTTTTAACAACCAATATTTGTACTGTGTTCTGGTCTGGGGTTGTAAGAAAATTTGATTTGCTTTGATTCGGCAACAATGAAAGACATCATAAAAAACCAGTAGTTTCAGAATAAATGCAGAACCTTTTTTGCCTGAGATCAAAAGAAAATCAGCATAGTATTCAGACCGAGGAGGTATTGCAGAACACGAGCTCCACTACTGAAAATAACTTCTTTCATATAGCCCACATGGAAAGACCTTCAGAATACAACAAACCACTATTACATTAGTTTTATTGTTTAATGGATGGTAGTTTTTTTTCTCTTTTAAATTCTGAGAAGTAGTAGTAGTTTTTAACTTTGCAAGAAGAGAAGGAAGAACTAACAAAAGCTGAGAATGGTTGCAAAGCTTGGTGTTGGAGAAAACAGTCATGGGCCAAGGCAGTCTACTTGATTGTGTGAGTAGGGACCAGCTGGGTCCATTCCAAAAAGGAAAACAGGCAAAGCCACATTAATTTTTCTATGAATTTTTCTGGTGTTCTTCCTCATTTTAATTTGAACTGTACATTAATTTGGAGAACCAAAAAAAAGTGCTTTAGTCATCTTTTATACTATCTCCTGCTTTATTTTCCATCCAACTGCTGCTTTGCGTGATAATCTCCCTTGAATTATGATGTTCTTTCCAAGTACCAGAGGGGATTCTCATAAATTTAAAACCCCAAAGACTTGTGCTCTGTTCTAAAATGTGCTTTGTCATTGTTGAGAACAGTGCCTCCTATATCATGTCTTGTGCGAAGTTTAGTTGGTGAGAGATAAAAGCTAAACAATATCTTATTATCAGTTTAGTTTTTCAAATGTACAACCCTGAACCTTTTATGTTGCATAATTAGTTTCCTAAATAATTAAAAGCTATGAAATTGCTTACATTATTTTTTGTCCAAATGATACAAATAAAGAAAAAATCCTAGATACATTCAACCAATAAGGGAAGATAAAATAGTGGGTTATAGTTTTTGAGTTTGAAGATATTTGCAGGCAGTTTTTTAAAAACAATTTCATGATTCATATATTGCAGTTTTTATATTGCAGTTCCTGATCAATCCAGATAATGATTGTTTAGCATTTTCTTTTACATTTATGATTTGTTGGACACTGACTTAGCAAATAGAATAATGTTAAACTCTGCCTCCAGGTAAAGTTGAAAAATATAATGATGATTAAATGTTGTTTTTTTACTTCAGTGGTGCATAAATCACATAGCAAACAATAAGGGAAATGTGATTGTCAAGAGAGATGAAATATTACCAAGAGCCCTTTGTAACATTAGTTAAATGTTTTAAAATACATTTGAGTCATTGCAGGGTAAGCAACAACATGTGGCATCATTATTCTGTCCATGTGCGTTTGCAATGGATATTCTAGTAAAATTAATAATTTCTGGGAAACAGCGCTACCTCAACAGCTGCGTGGATCCTAAATACAAAATGGATAGAGGTCCCACTCATTCTTCAAGCTAGAAATATCTGGTCAAACAGTATAGTATGAGATGGCGCTAAGAGCACAAATGACTTCGTGGTGCCTGGTTCTTTGGGACTGTCTTTGGGCAATCTTGCCCAGGGAGATTGTTGCTGAAAGGAGCATGCAAGACTCAGTATTATAAACAACAGCTTGTGCAATTGAACACTTTTAAAATAAAAGTCAGTTTATAGTCACTGTAAGTTTAAATGTGTTATTATTCCAACTTCTCGTAATAATTGGGACCTTCCAGCTGAAATTAAAACATGTGATTAATAACTTGGTAAATAATAGAGTCCCTTTAACCATGGAATGTGGAGCTCTGGAGGCAGTCCGAAAAATAATGTGTACATTCTAAAGTAAATATATGCTGCCTGTGAGAAACACAGCATCTTTGTTATCGTGTTGTAGATTTTTTGGTGCAAATTTGCCGTGCAGTTTGATGATATCTCACTAATCTTAAAACTTTACAGATGAGATGTATAAATCTACCCCTCCCCCCCACTCCCAAAGCTTGCCTTACAGTCTATTTTATTTATAGGTTCAACAAGTACAAACTGTGCAACAAGTGCAACATGTATATCCAGCCCAGGTGCAGTATGTGGAGGGAAGTGACACGGTCTACACAAATGGAGCTATGTGAGTAAAACATCTGGGTGACTATGGAAATAAAACATTTTCATCCCAATAACAGAGAATTGAACAGATGCTTTTTCTACAGTCTTCAACATTCTCTAGAAACCATTTCATCTAAAATCAAAGCATTTTATTTTCAAATGTAAAAATGAAGTAATTCTTTACCAAAAGAGAAATATTAATGTTTTTTAAAATTACACAATATATAATTTTCTGCATTTCATAAAGATATACAGATAGTCCTCAACTCATGCAACCGTCATAAATATGAGCCAGTTGTCAAGCATCCAAATGTAAATTCCATGACCATGGCGATGTTGCAATGATCATAAGTATGAAAAATTGTCATAAGTCACATTTTTCAGTGCCGTTGTCACCTCAAATGGTAGATGAACTGTTGCAAGTTGAGTACTACGTTATGTACTTTGATTATAATAATTTTGATACCTCCAGTCTTGTTGCAACATTTCCATATTTAAGGAGAATTGCTTCTGGAAAAGGGCATATAATAGCCTATGATTCAATAGAAAGTTCACACGCAAAATGTCCAAGTTGCAGTATTCAGCACAATTTCTGGTGACTAAATATTCCACTGTTCTTTTAAACTTTACTTCTAAATAAACCTGCCTAAATTATTACATCAAGAAAAGTTGTTGACTGGAAAACTTGGAAAGATGCTGCCAATCACAAATGTCAGGGCTGGAGTGTAAGCAGTCTGAGAATGCCTTTGATATGAGGAAAAATGTTTTTGGGAAGATTTTGGTAATTGTCAATTTTATAATATAATGCATTCTATAAAATTTAAATTATAATTTGAATTATACGCATATATGGTATTATGAGATAAACGTAGTAAATGCTTTGGACATTGGTATTGATAGGCAGTCATTTTCACATTATGAAATGGTAATGGTCCTATGTGGAAAACGAGGATTTAATTAAACAATATTGTTAAGATCTTACGCAATATGTAGGATTGTATAGCAATGTGTCAATCTTTTTTATTGCATTTATATTTTTCTGTGTACACATTTCTGTCAGGTTCATCTTATTAACATTTCTGCAATATATCATATGAAATTGAGGCAGAGGAGAAGGGTATAGAATAGTGGGTGATTATCTATGCCTTCCAGTGTAATTGTCCATAAGGAGGTAGACATTTATACTCTAGCTGTTGCTGAGCTACATCTTCCACCAGTCTCAGTAAGGTTTGCTGAGATTGCATTTCAGAAATATCTGGAGAGGTTCCTTTTCTTCTTCTTCTGAACTACAAAATCCTATCTGAAGTAAAAATATTGCTAATTCTGAATAATTTTCTTAGCTGTATTATATCCTTCTTCCTCTGAAATTATACAAAATATAAAAAAGTTGATCAGTGTTTCCCCCATAATATAATTTCATTAATAAGCTGTCTTTCATTAATAGCAGTCTTTGACTGCATTCTGTTATTTCTTCTGTTGACAGCTTTCCCTGGTGTATTCTTAACCCTGGTACAAAAGAAACACAATTATTTTTAAATGCATAACTAGAAATTATGAATAGCATGGTATTCAGAACAGTAGGGCCTTCTGTTAAATATGTGTACAATTAAGATATTGGACTAAAGGAGATCCAAGTTCAGGAAACTCACAGGGTGATCGGGGACAATAATTATGTCTCAGCTGAACACAATTCACAGGGCTTCTGTAATGAGGATGACGAGAGATCCCTTTGTAGGGTGATCCTTATGGCATCTTGGCCATTGAAGCTCAAACTGCCCAAGGAGCTGCTGATACAGTTCTACAGAGGAATTATTGAGTCTGTCATCTGCACCTCCATA
>JANHFT010003504.1:73588-83754 GCA_032467955.1 Pseudoxenodon macrops
GCTGACCAGACTAAGGACGCTAGCCAGATGAATACCTGGTAGGCAGATTTTTCCCCCTATTTTCCTCCCAAAAAACTCAGGTGCGTCTTATACTCCGAAAAATACGGCATATACCACTTCAGAGCATTTTACAGCCCTCTCTATGCAATTGATAGAGTTAGCATATTGTCCCCAAAAATCTGGGTCCTCATTTTACCAACTTCGGAAGGACAGAATGCTGAATCAACCTTGAGCGAGTGAGAATGAAACTGCCAAACTGTTGGCATCAGCAGTCAGCAGATTTGTCCTGCAATACTGCCTTTTAACCACTGCGCCACCGTCGCTCTTAACTAGGATTGTAGGCTTGATTGAGAAAAGTCAGAAAGAATTCTAGAAGAAGCCAATGGCAACTTATTTCCATATCATAGCCATAAAATCTATACAGACAAGTTTGCACGAAGGTACAAAAAAGTGGGAAAAGACTTTATTTTTTATGATCCATCTAGGATGAAAAAAAGTGACATGCATAATTTGTCTTTTGTCATTATTAATTCATTTTGGCATAAATAGGAACAGCATAGATACTTTAATCCATTCTGGTTAATTTTAATGAATTATGTGCATTAAGCTACGATATTCTTGATTTCTGGCTTGAGAGGTGCATATTCAGTTCATTAGTGTATTTAATAAAAGACAATGGTTACGATTTCCCTTGCTCCGTATCAGCATTATGATAGCAATTAGAGATCAGATTCTCTGATCAGCTATACAGAGAGTAAAAACATGAAATGGTTAGTCAATGAATGTGAGAAACAAAAAAGACGGGCATTTAGTTGCAGAGGGAAAGATATGGAAAAGGGCTTGCTGAATTGTGGCGTCGAGGTAAATAAATGTTCTTATCAACTGTAAGCTTGGTCAGTAATTGTCAACTATTGTTAATAACTGCCCTTCCAAAATTACAATCAAGGTTTAGTTGGTATGCAGTATTGTCAAAGCTTTGAGCTTGACAGTGTAGCATTGCTCATATTCCTAAAACTGTTAGTATTTTGAAAGAGATTATTTATAATAATTTTAAGTAAGCAAACAAAATCACATGTTTGCATGTTTTAATACTATTTTGCATGTTTTAATACTATTGTCAATTACAATAAAGCTAACAGAATGTATATTGGCACCTTCAGATTATTCTCTATAAACTTCATTTTCACTGTAGAAAAGTTTGTGTAGGAAACTCATACTGCTGGTTATTAGAGAGAGAGCAGTTGAGAGACCTTTAATATCTCTGTTAAAGATGATCTGCAATAAGCAGGTTGCCTATACAACAGCAAATAGCACCCATTATTCTGTTCCACTGACTTGATTAAAGTGGTGCTTTTATAGCAGCATGGGGAAAAAGTGCACAGCATGCTAAGTCAGAAATGGAACTCCTTTCAATCCACCTTTCTAATTTTAACGTGTGACTGTTTTCATTAGCTGTTTTCATCTCCTTGATCTTGAATACACCGATTTCCACATAAGGTTTTTATTATAATTACCAGAGATGCAGCAGAATTTTTTACCAGGCCTGATATACAGGTAGTCTTTGATTATGACCACATTTGAAACCAAGATCTTGGTTCTTGAGTGAAGTGGTCATTAAGCAAGATGTCACGTGACTGCTTTGCTCAACAAATATAATCCTGGCACTCCTGGTTGAGGTCATTAAGCAACCTCGCAGGTCATTAAATGGGCTAAATCCAATATAAGGCGCATAGGGTGCCATATGAAGGGTAGGGGAGACCACTGAAAATTCTCCCTGCCGAAATCCATACAGGATTTTTCAGCCCCTGAATGAATACTGTCAGACTCTGCACTCCTTTCCTTACCACACTGCCTGGAAATCCTTCCTGCTGAAATCCAATCCTCTCTCAGGATTTGAGCTCCATTGCTGCACCCCACCAAAAGAGTTCAGCTCTGTTCTATGTGGATGATGTCATTGTGTGCATGACATCACATGATCACAGGGCGCTTGGCAACCGGTCATAAATGTGAACAGGTCGCCAAACACCAGATCACAATCATGTAACCACAGGAATGGTGGTGCAACATTGTACAACAGCTGGAAGTGTTTAGGGGCTGTCATATGCCAAAGCCCATATGATGGGCTTTTCAAGGTCATTGTAATTCCTGACCATCATTAGCAATCGCACTTAAACTTATGTACCGCTTCACAGTGCTTCACAGTCCTCTCAAAGCGGTTTATAGCGTCTGGGATTACCTGTATTTAATAGCCTGGATCATTTCACTCTATGTATAATTCTATTGCCAATTGGATTTTTTTAAGTTTTTCAATACTTGCAATATTTTTTTCTCTAACAGCCAAGAACCTATGCATTAGTGACACTTTAACAAGTGTCAAGGGAAAGACCCCTTAGTTGCTTTGGAGAGTTTTGACATTCAAAGTTGTCTGATGACTAGAGTGAATTAACAGCTCTACTTCATCACAAAAGTCAATGGAAATTCTATTGCTTTATATACAGTAATTCACTTTTCCAAGGGACCTAGCACAGATGGGTGCTGCTTATACATCAGATTGCTTGGAGTTTTATAATAAATGCATGGGTAATCATCAGTTTAATGTACAGTAAGTAGGAAATGTTTTTGAAGAATAAAAATAATCTTGTATAGCATCATCACTATTAAAACCCAAGATTAGATATATATTGTTTTTTCCTCTGCTGCCACTAGAAATAGAGAAACAAATGTATTATTCCATGATGCTGCTGGCAAAGGAACCTTTAGAAATAACAACAGCAGCAGCAACAATTAATACTACCTCTAAGCTTTCTGTTGCATCTGTGCATGATTTCCTCAGATGTCACCTTATTCTGGTTATGTTGCTACAAAATGTGTAATTTTTCCTTGTTTCTTTTGATAGTGTGATTAAATGATTTAGTCACACCCCAAACAGAGATACATCAGAGCCACCTGTTGTCAGCTGAATCTTTACAGTAACTCTGCAGAGTCAAGTGAAAGAGGGGGTGCTATTTGAAGACATGCCATTTTTACTTTCAAAGTTTTGAGAAATTTAGAGTTTTGCTTAATTAAGGAACCCTAACCCTTTTCAAGCGTTTCCATTTCATTAAAGCTATAGCGTAGCTAAAGAGATTTTTAATAAACAATATATTTTGTGCTCTCTCATGATAAAGGTGACCTATTTTATATGTTACGGAATTGACTTTTTTGCTTTCTCCATTGATAAATGAACTCTGCTCCATGTATATCACAAGTATGTAAAATATACTGCTTAACATGCAATTATTAACATTGAACATAGACCTGCCTTGTTTCACATGTGAAATAAAAAAAATTGTTGAGAGAAATAGCTTACAGGGCCAAATGAAATTTTCAGAGAAATTAAATACTTCATCACTTGCAAGGGCAGATTTTGCTCTTTAACAAAGCAAAATATAACTATTATTCCAGTAAAATTGTGCAATAAGCTTAAACTTGCTAGTCCATAATACATAGACTATATTCACTTCATAAATACCATTCCTTTTTGGCTTGTATAAACTACCTTCAATATTGCTCACATTTTCTCAAGGGCTAACACTTTTTCTCTAAGTATGTATTATTTCACTTTAAATGAAATTGCAGTTATTTTGTTGAAGTATTTAGTGTTGTCTGGGGTCATAAGTGGATTCTGCTTTTTCCTCATTATCTGTAAAGTTATAATGAAGTAATAGACTAAGCTTGAGAGAATTATCCTGGAGTTGGAAGAGGGGGGCTAGTTCAGACAATAGCTATTATTGAATCTCTAATGAAGCGTCTTAGTTGTTTTTTAAACTTGTCTTATTTTTTTCTTTGTCCCTAAATTGAAATAGCTTCAATGGCTTTTAGACAACTATGAAACAGCAGAAGGGGTGAGCCTTCCCAGAAGCACTCTCTACAACCATTACCTGAGACACTGTCAGGAGCATAAATTGGACCCTGTCAATGCTGCTTCTTTTGGAAAACTCATACGGTCAATTTTCATGGGCCTACGGACCAGAAGATTGGGAACCAGGTTGGTGTAAGAAAATCAAGGTTTGGGATATAAGTATTACTTCATCTAAGAGCAACTGTAATGCATTGAGGCCAACATTAGCATGTAAAAGGAATCAAGTCAAAGTCTGATCAAGTCAGAGTTTGATCAACAAGTCACATAGCCTTTTCCCACTATAATTTGAGGAAGTAGTATTTATGACATTGAGTCTACAAGTGAAGTAAAGTCACTTAGGGAATAGTTGTCATTGATAACTACGCTATATCCATTTGTTTTTGGACAGACTCAAAAAAAATTGGTATAAAAAAAATTCTTGTGTAAAAATGTATTTCTTTTTAATTGTCCTGAATGTTATCATATATTGTTTCAATGTGTAACTCAGATGAGTAATATGAGAAAGAAACATATTGTCCGCATTTTCTACCCTAAGCATACTTACATTTCCCCTTTTATGACCTTTTTCTAAGCTATAGATACTGTGGTCTTTCGTAGTGTAATACTTTAGACATCTAATTATTTGGAGACTCTTTATGTACCATTACCAACTTTCCAACTATTTTATTTTGGAGACCTAGTGGCTCAAAATGTACCCAAAGGGTTTGCACTACACAATAAATTCACTTATTGGAAATGTACTTTTCAGTTTCTTTTGTAGTGATTTGTGACTTAGAATTTATTGCTGCCTGGCCGGAGTTTTTTAAAAGTTGACTTAACTTTTCCCCATAACTCAAAGGTGGGATACTTACTGCTAGTTCAAAGCACATTAGTATGTTTTTGAGGTTTGGGTTTTATGCTCCAGTGTAGATCATGTTACATTTAATTACATTAAACTACATCTGCTATTTTAAGTTTATTCAGCTACTTCAGTCTTTATGAGTAATTTGTTATAAACAAATTGCAATCTCATTACTTGCCCCTAACTCCAGTGGTCACAAATAGAAATCCTTGGAGAGCCACTTTGTACATATCTTCCTTATAAAACTGGTCTATCCACACCTATTGATTATTTTAATAATAATGTTCTACCAATACATGTAGAATAATTGTCTAATTACAGGTAGTCCTATACCTGCAACCACAATAGAGCCCAAATTTTATGTTGCTAAGTGAAACATTTGTTAAGTGAATTTTGCCCCATTTTATGACCTTTCTTGCTACTGCAGTTAAGTTAGTAACATGGTTGCTAAGTGAATCTGGCTTCCCCCACGGATTTTGCTTGTCAGGAGGCTGCAAAAGGCAATCACGTGGCTTCGGGACATAAACACATGCCAGTTGCCAAACGTGCCCCGTTATAAGTAAGAAAATCAGTCATAAGTCACATTTTTCAGTGCCGTTGTAACTTTGAACAGTCCCTAAACAAATTGAGGACTACCTGTAATACACATATTTTCTGCTGGCCTGGATTAACTCTCCCCCTCCTAGGCTTTGCAAGTTGATGTAGCCAGATAAATAAGTTTTTGATGGGAATTCTATATAATAAATACAAAGTCTTAATGTTTGTAAAGTGGCATTCAACCTTTTCCTGTCTCCCAAGTGTTTCTGTACTTGTTAGGGTTGGTTCTAAGGCAAGACAGGAATCACACTATAATACACTGCTTATCATTATTTAATTTTCTACTTTTGGAGACTGAGTGCTAATTTTAGGGAGTCGTTGCTTTTTGTTACATACTACTTATGTGTCTTTCACTGTATACTATCCAGAATTAGGGATTAGTTTATTTTTCATTTGTCACTCAGGTCAATTCAGATGCAACTAGAACAACAAATGTGAAGAATTCATTTACATCCCAACTCAATTTCCTCCAACAAATATAAACTTTTTTTTAAAAAAAGGTTGTCTTATAATTCTTTTCCAGATACCTCATAAAGTATTGTTTCCCACTTCTTGGGAATCCTTTTTGTTTTTATTTGGGTAAAACCCATCTTTAAAATAATGAATTATTCTAAGAAATTATCTGGCTATGCTACCAATTGGTAGTCACAATCATATAATATCATCTTGATCTAACTATTCTTTTCAACTCTGCTTCTGTTATTGTGGTTTCAAATAAACTTCAAGCATAATAGAAAGGCACTATCTGCAAGTGTAGTACAGAAATTGAATCATGCAAATATACTTAGGAACAGAAAACTGCAGACATACAAAAACACATTTTCAAGACATGCCCAAGCTAGCGGTGATGGACTATCAGAACTGAAGAAGCTTCTTGGATAAGAAGCAAAATGTTTTCAAAGGGGGAAAAATCCAGTTGCTTTTTGGTAAAACGTACCTTTGGGACAACCATGATCTGGATTATTAAGCATATCTATAGACAGTGACTGAGTAGGAAAGAGGATATGGGGATGGGGCAGATAGATTAGAGGAAACATTGACCCATTTTGCGCCACAGGGCATTGTATCAATTTATGGAGGATAAAGGTATTTATTTATTTGATTCAATTTATTTTGCTGCCATCTGACTCCAAATTGACTCTGGACAGCTTGCAGTGCAGGAAAAACTGGATAAAATATAATAGGATAAAGAAAAATACAACAGAATAAATAAACAAGATGGCAAATCCAGACCGCCAACATGCAGAATTATGCAGCATATTATACACATCCAACAAGAGGTTCCATAAGTTATTAATAACTACAAGTCATTCTGAGTGTCAGTTGTAACAGGACAGTAAGCAAGTTAAAAAGTGTTGCCTTCATATAGGACAATAGATGATAAAAATATGGTTTTCATATTCAGGTTTATATTCTATACCATTCAGGTTATGGTTTCTCAGTAGATAGTTCTTTGGCTGCTATGGAAACAGGATGCTAAACTTATCTAGTATTGCGTGTCTCATGTTCTCTAAATGTCCCTGTGGGAAGTGAACATGCTCAATGGTCTCCAGAAACCATGGAGTACAGTTAGAGTATGTGAATGGCTTTATGGAATACAGGATTTCAGCATGGCCAGCTAGTTAGAATCCCAAACAGGAGCTTTGTTTGGATGGCTATGAAAGGCAAGTGTGTTAGTAACCTAAATAAATCTCAGATGTGTGTGTGAGTATGTGCTCATATGGTATCTTCTGCTTGTTACCTTTTGTTTTGCTTAGAAGGGAGAGTTGGAATACCAGCCACTGCTCCGTGAACTGTCTCTTTGGAAGCAGCCTTCATGCTAATATAGCATATAGGATCTGTGCTATTTCAGCAACATCCCAGTGGTTGTCTATTGATTGTTGGTTGCTTTTTCCCAAAGGGGGAATTCCAAATATCATTACTATGGGATTCGTGTCAAGCCAGACTCTCCTCTTAATCGACTACAAGAGGACATGCAATATATGGCTATGAGACAACAACCCATGCAGCAGAAACAAAGGTAAAGTATTCTTAAAATAAGTACTTTGCATTTAGTAGAGGCAGCTGCTGGCCTTTTGCACCTAACTTAATGAATGGTTGTTAAGTGAAGACTGCCTATACCGTAGCAATCAGAACTGGACATAGTACACCTGGTGCAGTCTGACCAGTGGAGCAAAGAGTGGTACTATCACCTCCTATGACTTCGACACTGTGCCTCTGTTGAAGCAGCCCAAAACTACATTGGTTTTATTGGCAGTAGTGCCACATGGCTCATGCTTAATCCAGGGCACTTGGATTCTTCTCACAATTTTTCCTAAGTACAGAACCTTACATTTCTCACCACTAAGCTGAGCCTATCTTCAAGGTGTTAGTAATCCTTTCTTCCCAAGTTTGTGTATTGGGAAGAAAAAAACCCTACCTAGGTATGCCTGTGAGGTCACTGAGATCACTGAGAGACAAGTTTATGAAGGAAATTGAAGGAGATGTTACTGCTTAGGGATTATGTGCTTTGTTTGAAATTAATATTAATCTGACTATCCCTGGTTCTTGGGAAGGACTTAATAGGTGGATAAAAATGGCAAATTTGGTGTAAATATCTGGTTGACCAAACCACAATAATAATATATGATGCTATTTTTTCTATGATTTTGTTTTAACATTCTCAGTATTTTATCTTAATGGAATCCTCTCAGCTTGGCAAAAACTTTCATGTGATTATGGGGATTGAACAAGACTGTTTTTAAATGAATATAGAAAGTATGCTACTCCGGGTTTAGGATACCAGTCTAACAAAAAAGAAAAGAAAAAAGAAAGGGATTGTTAATCAGAATGTATCTGTGCAATAGTTGCATGAAAAATAAGAATAGCCCTGTTGGTTCAGGGCAAAGTTCATCCAGTCCAGGATTCTATTTTGTCCTCAGATGCCTCTAGGGCTGGGGTGTCAAACTGGTGGCCCACAGGCCAGATGCGTTATGTGCAAGCCACACCCACCCCAGCTCTGCCAGTGGGAAAAAATCGCGAAACGTCACGTGACTGCACCATGACATGGCGAGTTTGACATCCATGCTCTAGGGTGATTGAAAGCAGGAGATGGAGATACACTTTTCTCTTGCTAGTGGTTCCCTGCTAAAAATATTTCAGTGCTCTTTTCCACAAGAATTCCAGAGGCTATTCAAACCCTGTGTGAAAAAAGTACTTTTGATTGTTCTAAATCTCCTCCTCAGTTTTACTAAATAACCTGGTCCCAAGTATTTCAAAAGAAGGAGAAAAAAATTATATCCCTGTGCTCGATATGCGCTGCATAATTTTATACCCTCCAATCATATCCTTCCTGGGTTTTTTCCTCCAAGCTAAAACATTCCAAAACATTTACACTTTTCTCATAAGAAACCGCTCTTTTGATTTCTCTTTTGCATTTGTTTATATCTTTTCCAGACACAGATTTATTGTAGCTTTATATGAGCATCACAATGTTGTCAGTTGTATTTTCAATCGCTTTCCAAATGCTTTGAGACTGGAATTTTGCCTTTTTTGTCACTCTGAACTGACATTTGCATTGAGCTATCCAGTATGAGTGCAAGATTCCCCCCCCCTTTCATTTAATTAAAATTCAGCTCAAATTGTATCAGTTTATACTTGAAGTTTTTGCTCCAATGTGCATCACTTGAATTAGAATTGCCATTTGGTTAATTACTGATGGCGTTTAAAGAGATTCTTCGGGGAGCCTTTGCCACTATGACCTCTGCAGATTTGGGTACCTCATTGCATACTCCTATATCAAGATAATTTATAGACAAATTAAAAAGCCCCGACCCCAATACAGATCTTTGACTGGGACTGAACTGTTGGCTGAGAAATGCTGCCCAATTGTTAATCACTTCATCCAGTGAGTTGGCTGCAATTGTAGGTGTTCTTTCTCTCAAACTGGGCCTTAGAAGGGGAGGATATATTGTGCATATGCTAGTCAACCAGGAAAAACCACACAACCTCTCCCAGTTAGCCAAATAATCCTCTTAAATGTTTTTTGTGCAATACAGTCATGACAATTTTGCATATAAAAGTCTATTTCTGTTTGCATGTTCTGGTTATGAGCTCCCAATTATCCTCCTCTTTCTAAGGAATGCTGACTGGGACTCAGTGTTCCTAAGACTTTATTTTTTAAAACAGCTTATTATTTCAGTTTATTTGTTCTTTTTGGACCGCCACTTTTTTTGTTATACTTAAGTGGTGAATACTCAAAAAGCTTCAGTCTATTTTGTGCTCTTTAAGAGGACCATTGATTGCAGTAGCTAGGTTAGTAAATATTTTGTGCTAGAACAAATTAGCCAAAATAGCAAACCCAGCTGCTCTGTACTGTTTTCATTTTCCATGTCTTCAGTTTAGCAGCACTGGAAAAAGAATTAACATTGACAAAGCATTAATTCAGTTTGGGAAAAGGGGCAGGCTCTTCTGTTATTTGTTGCAGGGCTGTCTGAAATCCTTTAGAAATAGTAATCTGTGATGTGTTTTAAAATTCACTGTTATAAGCAGTATCCTTTCAACCATATCTTTGAAGCCTCCTGACTTCCTATTGCTCTGCTCTGCTCAGTTAGTTTGTTTTTAAATAGAGGCTGTCCTTGAATTTAGATATTATTTTCAAGTTAATTAATTTTGTGCAAATTTAATTATACTTTTTTCCGTAGTTACTAGTTTGGATCAAAGCTACAATGGGATCATCACAATATACACCGTATTTTTCTGAGTATAAGACGCACCTTTTCTCCCCCTAATTGGGACTGATAATTTGGGTGCGTCTTATACTCCGAATGTAGCTTTTTCAAAGCTTTT
>JANHFT010003504.1:83854-105878 GCA_032467955.1 Pseudoxenodon macrops
GATGAATACCTGGCAGGCAGATTTCCCCCCCCCCTATTTTCCTCCCCAAAAACTCAGGTACGTCTTATATTCAGGTGAGTCTTATACTCCGAAAAATACAGTAATAATATTGGGCCAAATACTGTATTTGAGCCTAGTCCCATTTCTGGCTCATCTACCTTCTTTAGTTTAACTATAGTGGATCCCTGCCTCTATCAAAGGAGTTGCCTCTTCCAAGGGAGAATCTGCCCCTTCTGCCTTCTCCATGTCTGTTTGGGGTGGGCTTTGGTAAGAGGTCTGGCTTCTGCAGCCATGAGGTTGGCTATTTCCTGAGTCTGAGCTCTTCAAAGACCAAACTCTGTTACTTTTGCAGCGAGAGTTTATCTTTTTGTGGAGTGCTTAATGAGCTCCTTGAGTTTAAACCACATCCATTTGTGTGGTTGCTACCATGTTTTCGATACCCCACCTTTTTATAGATATCCCGCCTTTTTGTTCTATATCCCACCTCTGCCACCAATTTGTCATGGGTTCTTTTAAGTATACCCAACTCAAACACAAAAGAGCCAGCTCAGTGCAGATCCCCCTACATGCACACTCATTCACACACTACTATAGGGAGTTCTCAATGTACACCATTCATTTAATGACCAAAGTTAACAATGGCTTTGAAAAAAGTGATCGTCGTGGTCATGTGATCAACATTCAAACACTTGGCAACTGCTATGTATTTATGACGGTTGCCATGTCTCTGAGTCATGTGATCACCTTTTGCCACATTCTGACAAGCAAAAAACAGTATTCAGCCGGATTCACTTAACAATCATGTTAATAATTTAACGGTAGGGATTCACTTAACAACTGTGGAAAGAAAAGTCATAAAATGGGGCAAAATTCATTTAACAATTGTCTTGCTTAGCAACAGAAAATTTGGGCTCAATTGCGGTTGTAGGTCCAGGACTACCTGTACTCACTACTCACCACTACTCCACTTTTCCCCATTGCTGCTACTCCTTCAACATCTACTATTTCTTATCAGGCCTCCTTTGGGATACTGCAGCTTGGGAATTCTGCTGCAGAAAATTACCTTTCTGGCTGCTTTAGTTCCACACACAAACATACCCTTTCTTCTCTCTCCTCTTCTCCCCCCTCCCCTCCCCACTAATTGTCCCCTTTTAAAACTACTCAGCTTTTATAGCCAATTTTGCTGTGCTGGCTGGCTTAAAGAGACAGGAGGACAGTAGCACAAATGCAGGGCATTTTCTGAGCAACCTGCCTTTTTTTTCTCTCTTTTTCTCAACAAATTTGGATTTTGAAATAATTCATTTAACATGTTGATTTAATTGTCATGTAATAAACTTCTCTTCAAAGAATCTTTTAGAAGCAGCTAGGGACAGCTTGTAACATTTGCAGTAAAGCATTTCTAGGAAGGTTGCCATTTTCCATGTTTAACAGTAACCACAAACCTTTGTTAAACATAAAAAGGTATCTGATTAATCATCTAAACAATAATAGCATGAAGACTTATATACCGCTTCACAGTGCTTTACAGCCCTCTCTAAGCTGTTTATAGAGTCAGCCTATTGCCCCCAACAATCTGGCTCCTCATTTTATCCACCTCGGAAGGATGGAAGGCTGAGTCAACCTTGAGCCTGGTGAGATTTGAACTGCCAAATTGCAATCAGCTGGCAGTCAACAGAAGTAGCCAGCGGTACTGTATTTTAACCACTGCGCCACCACGGCTCTTCAGTGGTTCTCAATCTTTTCTTTACCACGCACCCCCTTTAAATACCTTTTGAGATCACGGACTTTGGCCACGGTGCACCAAGACTTAACTCAAGATTTAAATGATCACATTTCTTCAAACCTTTGCTGACCCCTTGCGACAACATTGTGGGGGGCCCAGGGGCTAACAGACCACTGATTGAGAACCACTGATCCAAAATCATTCAGTTATTTCTATTCTCTTTCTAGAATAAGTGGACTAAATACATACTCGTAAAATAAAAAAAATTAAGCTGAATTTCTTGTCAATAGTTGTAAAGAAACCAAGGTAAAACACAAATGTTTGTATTTATTTATTTATTTTGCCTGTAAACTTGAAGGTTTAAATTCAGGCTAAGGCAGTCATGCTTCGACTTTAGTTCAGCAGATTTTATTTCTGTGGGACCAGCAGCAATTGATACCTTTTTTCAGTGATGCCATAATGCATGTAAAAAAAGGATTAGGCTTGCATTGCTATACTGCTTCTATCACTGCTGCTTGAGTCTAGATTAGAAGACCTCCAAGGCCCCTTCCAACTCTGTTATTCTATTCCATTCCATTCCATGGTGGATTCTGGGTCCTACTACTGCCGGTTTGCTCGGGGATGTGCCATGCTTCGCGCGCGCTTCGCACATACATGCACAGAACTAAAAAAAAGCTTCTCTTCATGAGCAGAAGCAAAAAACAAGATGGCGGCACCTACAGCACCACCGAGAGAACCAGCTCAAGGGCATGGCAGACCCAGGTCACTCCCGGTTCCAGCGAACCAGGCTGCCAAGTTACTGATGGTTCCATAGGAACCAGTCCGAACTGGTAGAAACCCATATCTGATTCCATTCCATTTCATTCCAATTAAATTCATGGAAAGAATGTGGATCATGTCCTGATTAACTCAAGCACAACTGTTTTCAGTGAGTCAAGTATAAACATAAATAAACTTGAGTGAATTTAATACATCATGGAAAAAAGCTTATATGGAGTGGGTAGACAAAAATCACAGATTGAGACCTGAGTTTAAGAATCTTATATTTTGAATATATGACCAAGATGTGTCATGGTTATAGGAAGAGTAAAAGATGATAAAAAGTAAGAAAAAGTATGTTAGAGAAAATTGGTGATGGAGAAAGCAGTTATTGGTTTATTTGTCTGCATTTGTATACTACTTACTTGGATTTTCCCACTACAAGTTCACAAAACTATTGTGATGTTGGTGAAAAGCGTTTCCTTGCAGGTGATAGAATAGCGAGATCAATATCTAAATAAAGGGGGAGGGAATGGGGGACTGGAGAAGTCATTGCCAAAGAAACTGATCTCTCACTGGTCATTTAATCTACATACCTGCTTTCCCACTGAAGGTAATTTCAGTGTTTCGCCTACCAAATCTGCCTAACAAATTGGGTAAATAAGCAAAATTAGGAATTTTATTTACGTATTTATATTTCATGCTTCTACACTGCTCATCTTCCTCAAGAAATAGTGCAAAGGCCCTTAACACTGGACACTACCTTTAAATGGGTAAAGGCTAAAGGAATAACTAGGAAATATAAAAGCTGGAACTTTAGATATATCTTATTTCCTAGTAGCTGATTAACTCAAATGATTGGATCCCTTGTATCTGTCATAAAGATGTGCCTGCTGCTCTAGCTGAGAGAGAACTAAGGCTGTAGTTGCTGCCTCAAGAAGGAATGGGAGTATAGGATTTCCCTGAACTTGGTTAGAACTCAATGGTCTCACATGGAATATAAAAAAAGGCCAATGGGCCACTCAACAAGCTTTCTTCCTGAGTTTCTTTCCTTAGCTATTTTTCTCTCCTTCAGATCATGTGGAAAATGAATTGACAACTGGGGAGAGAACCAAGTGTTTTTGGGGAACACACTGGTGTCAATCTGTGGATCTGCTCTACTTTGTTAATTAAGAGAATCCACATAACGAAGGGTAGCAAGCTGTTCACTTTAAATAAATAGCTAGAAGATGCTGGGAATTGATATGTGCAGTTTGAACCCACGCTGAAAAATTAAAGCTAATTCAATTCTGTAATTATCTAATAATCCACTTGCTTACCGTATAACGTTAAAAGAATTCAAAGGTATCTGTAATCATCCAGCTTACATGCATGCTAAATGAGGTACCTATAGAAAAGCAAATGCTGACATTTATGCTGAACAGCTGGAAAAAAAACGATTATCTTTTTACTGCTTATTTTATGGAACGCATCACAAACATATCTGAAAGCAATATAAAGATATGTCATTTTTCTGGGGGGAAAATACCTATAGTAATCTTACCAGTCCTATGTTGCCTATGTTGCCTTTAATCTATTTTAGGTACAAACCTATGCAGAAAGTGGATGGAGTCTCAGATGGTTTTACAACAAGTGGTCAGCAAACAGGCACATCTGTTGAACAAACTGTGATTGCTCAAAGTCAGCATCATCAACAATTTTTAGGTATGTGGGGGGAAAACATGGTCATCTTTAGCTAAATTACAGAATGGGTGGTTTTCCCCCCCAATAATCCATTGTAATTGATAGGACTATTTTAGAGAATTTAATAGGATTGCTGCAGGTTTGTAGGTCAAGTGCACTTTCTGACATCCTTTTGTTGTTGTACTGGAGAATAAGACGGTTTTACTCCTCTGTTCTATGACTGTACTCTCTGAAATATGTTAATTTAAAGCAAAGCTGGGAATTTCTAGTTGCTGAACTGTACTAGCATTTCTGATTATGCTGGCTGGAATGTAAAATCTATAGCTGTCAGGAGCCAAATATCAGGTCCTGATGTCCAATTAATCTGATTTAATTGCTAAAAAAAAAAACTATGCACAGAAAGTTTCTCACGTAATAGTTAGCACCTGTTTGGAGTTAGACAAGGGGCAACAGAATGCAAGAGAGGTTGGACTTAGTTCAGTTGTGGTTATGTGAGGATTCTAGACTGATCCCCCTTTTAACTCTGCTCCTAGGTTTTTTTTCTTACAGTAGCTTAGCAACATCACATGGTCCCAATATATTTTTTTAAAAACCAAAACAAGGTGTAGATAGGAAATATTCAGTGCTATTGATAAAATATTGTCTTTGCACAAATATGTGCAACATGAACTACTTTAGAATTATTTGTTCTCTGAATCAGTTAATCTTAATCACTGATTGTTTATGTGTGTACACTCACACACATATGTATACATATACACAATTATTGATCTATATCAATAATACTACTTTCACATAACACCATGTAGAATATTCAAGGCTATTGAGAGTGGTATTTTTCTTCAGTTGGGTAATTTATACTTTAAGAGTCAAATCTAACACATTAATAAAATGTAGAACAAGAAGTGGGAGATAATTAAATTGTGATAATTAAATGATTTTGGCTTAGCCAAAACTGGCATACGGAGAGATAAGGTAGTCCTGTCAGAAGATGCCATACTGAGAAGAGGGCAAACTAGGATGCACTGCCTGAGGAAATTAAAGCTCCCTGTCTTTGAGGCTATATTTTCAAGAATTGATAGTGTTTTCTTCAGTGGCATTGAGTCTGACAAACTGGGCACGCCTCAGATGTAATATTTTAGTGAACCTCTGTTATTGTTAGGCAATAACTCTGAAGAAATTCATCCTGGCTAGAGATAATTTAGTTAAATATATGGGAATTCGACTAAACCAAGTCTGCTATTGAGTTTGGCCGAGGGCAACTGTTAAGACGCTTTCAAATGAAATCCATTTATTTTGCAGTCATTAACTAAGGCAAATATGATAATAGACATAAAAAAGAGACTAAAAGGATTACAATTGGTGACTTTAAGACCCTTTATTTCTGTATCTCAATTGAGAAGTAATTAAGCAAATGCAATTTTAGTTGTGTGAATTTTAGAATGCGTTTCTCAGTTCAAGGGAAATAAAAGCTGTGCTTTGTTCTGTAATGATTAGACCTTATCTGAAGTGATGTACTCACTTTTAGCTTCACTTTCAAATAGATGTAAATACATTAGAATGGGCTAGATGAGGTCATTGAAAAAGATCAGTGATATATAAAACATAATTGTATGAGGAATATGGTGAAAATTGTATATGTTTATACTGGAGGAAAAAGGAATAGCACAAGACCACTGTTCATATACCTGGAAAACTGACATATATAAGAGGCAGAAATGTCTTTTATAATTCCCAATAGATTTGGACTAGTTCCAATGGATTGAATTTAAAAGAGGTTAGAATGTAATAGAACATTAGGAGAAACATTTCCCTCCTCGGACATATTCTACCTCTGTATTTCCTGTTTCAAAATTTATTTTATTATTCCACTGAATGCAGCACATGTTCAACAAATTTGGTTATTTTGTTTAAAATATTTAATTTAGAATTATAGACTCTTGATTCAAACTGCAAACAAATTAAATTATACATCATCTTGCCAAATATTTCTGCTTTTGGTTTTGAATCCAACACATAGGCTTTTGGGGTATTTATTTCTTAATATTATTCATTGGTTTCTTAATTATATTATGATTGACACAGTCCACAATATATTTTCTTCTATTGGGTTGTCATGGATACAGATGCATCTCGAGCACTTCCAGAGTTTGGAGAAGTTGAAATCTCTTCGCTGCCAGATGGTACTACTTTTGAGGATATTAAGTCTTTACAGAGTCTCTATCGAGAACACTGTGAGGTAAGGAAGGAGGGACTCTACAAAACAAGTCATTTTACCTTCGAGTCCCTCTTATAAAATACGAAATTCCAATTGTCTCCATTTCCTTCCTGTTTCTGTTTTCTGAAAATGTTGCTAAGTGAAATAATGCTTCACATAATATATATTGTATGTCTAAAACGCTGTGGGTGTAGCCAAAGAATAGAAAGCTGGTATTGCTTTTTAAAGTCTTCTTTGCATTATGTTAAGTTCTGCCATCATAAAGATCAGTCATGGTTAAGCCATGGCAAAATTTCCAGATATAAAACAAAATCAGTGTTGCAAACAAAATTGTCTATCTGAAGCATTATATGATTATTGGATGAAGCAATTATTTTAATGTGAATTATTTAGTTGAGGGACCTGGCCTACATTCTAGACCAGTGATGGCTAACCTTTTTCTTCTTGCATGCCAACAATGGCACCACTAGGGTGCGCACGTAAGCACACAACCCACCCCACGGACACTGCCTTGCGCATGCGCCCCCCTCATTGGACTGTTTTTCGCCCTCCAGAGGGTTCAGAAGGCTTCCCTGAAGTCTCCGGAAGGTGAAAAACAGCCCAATGGGACTTCCGGTTTGCCCAATCGGCTGTTTTTCACCCTCCAGAGCCTTCATGAAGCCTCCTGAAGGCGAAAAATGGCTCTATGGGCAAACCGGAAGTTTAAGAGCGGACTTCCGGTTTGCCTGTTGGGCCGTTTTTCACCCTCTGGAGCCTTCAGGGAAGCCTCCTGAAGCCTCTGCAGGATGAACAATGGCCCTATGGGCAAACCGGAAGTGGCCTCCTGAAACTTCTGGAGGGTGAAAAACGGCCAAAAATCAAGGCCAAAAATCAGCTGGCCCGCACGCACAAGCGTGCTAGAGCTGACAGGGTAACGCCTCGCGTGCCCTCAGAAATGGCTGTTCTAGACTGTGGGGCGAGAGAAGCCCAAAGCTATTAGTCCATCACCATAAGCCATGGTGGTGCAGAGGTTAGAATGCAGTACTGCAGGCTGCTTCGGCTGACTGCCGGCTGACTGCAATTTGGCAGTTCAAATCTCACCAGGTTGACTCAGCCTTCCATCCTTCCAAGGTCGGTAAAATGAGGACCCTGATTGTTGGGGGCAATATGCTGACTATAAACCGCTTGGAGAGGGCGGTAAAGCACTGTGAAGCGGTATATGTCTAAGTACTATTGCTATTGTTATTAGGACTTACTTTCACCTTTGCACATCAAGCACAGCTACTACTAGAGGATTGGGGAATGATCCAAAAGACCTGGACAACATCAGGCTACTCACTTCTGTTGCAGAAGGTGATGGGTTCAAGAATGACTTTGTACTTTATGAGGAGAGCATATTCTGCTGTCTAGAACACCACTCAACTGTTAACAGGTGGACAGTGTCAACATAGACATCAAAATGGTCTCCTTTCTCAGTTGATAATTATGGAACTCCTTTAAAATTACTACTTACCTGACATCATTCAATTTATGTCGTCAGCCTTTCCATTGTCATTTACTGTCTATATTTTTACTGAACTTCTGTGTAAGGCAGGATATTTTTTTTCTTCATATCAGAAATTATTATAAGGATAATCCTTGTGAATGCCACGTAATAAGTCTGTTTATGAAAATGACCAATCGAATGACCCAGCTACTGCATAATTGTGCAGTGCGAAAAAATTTTTTATTCGGAAATGAGTCCCACTGAGCTTGCTGGGGTTTATTTCCTTATAAACTGCAGCCATGGTATTTATCATTAAATAAAGACAAAATGCAAACCGGTATTTGCTTTGGATTTTCAGGCAATATTGGATGTTGTAGTGAACCTTCAGTTTAGCCTAATAGAAAAATTGTGGCAGACTTTTTGGCGCTATTCTCCCTCAACCACAACTGATGGCAGTACTATCACTGAGCCAAGGTTAGTATTTACCTTAGACCTTGGGTATTCGGTTTATAAATAAACAAAACAAAATCTACCTTCTATATCCAAAGGAATGCTGGCCTTTAAATTATTAAAATAAAAAGTTTCATTTTATTATGTGGACTGCAGCATATAGTTGTATGCATATCATTTTATTTTCTGCAAATAGGACCAAGTTATTTTCTCATGGGATAATTCCAATTTCAAAGCCCATTCTTATCACTGCTGCATAAAACTGTGCACCTTGGTTAAAACTATTGGAGGCCACATATCAGCCATTACAGCGCAAAACGCCTCAGGGTGACTAAGTGTGTTTCAGACATCTCGAATGTTTTATTTGTAAAAGCTTTGAAATCCATTGTTCTTTTTTAATCTTCATGTAAATGCATTTTCATTTATTCATTTAATACATTTGTTCACACCAGCAATCTGAGTGAAATAGAAAGTCGACTTCCGAAAGCAAAGCTGATAACTCTGTGCAAAAATGAGTCAATTCTGAAATGGATGTGTAACTGTGACCATGTGATGTACCAGGCTTTGGTGGAGATTCTCATTCCTGACGTCCTTAGACCTATTCCTAGTAAGTTGAATACAGATGACGTCTTGTAAGGATTTTTTTTTTTCCTACTGGTGATCTTTTGCCTACTGTACCTCCCAAGGAACCCGTTAGGAGTGATTTTCAAAGCTATAGAAATAGTGTGAGTATAATCATTTTTTATCTGGAGTGTAGAAAAATACACCATACAGTAATAAATGTTTGACAGCTCTTTTTAAACCTAGATTTCAACATCTCGTAGTTACTATTTGAATTGCGGGGTTGGGGTTTTTTGGGTGCCATGAAGCAAATTCTTTGCTTTATGGAACAAAAGAAATATTCCTTGAACTTTTTTTCCTGGTCTATGAAATAGATGTGAGGATTCAAATAGTTGTGCTTTTTTTATGTCAAATTTGTTTTATATTGTTCAAACTTTAAACTAGGAAACCAGCTAGCCTATCGTGGTAAATCTCCAACTGGGTAATGTGTCTGTAGTGCTTTCTCACCAAAAGAAAGCTTTTTGGTATATTATTGGCAAACAATGCAACTGTAATTTCTCTCCTTGTATCGTTATATCACAATCTGTGTCTGGATACTTACAGAAAAAGGTGTGACCCATCTAAATTCAGTATTTCAATCCATCCCAACCTTGCCACAGATGTAGCATTAACATTTTCTTTCACCATTAATTTTGCAGGTTTCTCAATCTTTTAAAAATGCAGCATTGGTACAACATCTGCTTGCAAATATTATAGGTTGATTAACCATCCGTTGGTGAGGAAAAAAATCTTTGAAGAAGAGAGTTTCCTTTTCAGTGAGGCAATTATTTAGGCCAATGCAGTGTAGTTTGTTGTTCCATTCAGAAAGTTGATTTACTGTGGCTTTTAACAAAACACAGTTCCATTATAAAACATTATCTAAGCACCATAATAAATATTGAATTTTCATCCCATTAATAGTAATAGTCAATAGTTTTGAGAGGGGGAAAAATCGATGTAATTGCATACTCATTGTGTTCTATGAACAGTTATTTTGTAATTCAGTTAGATGCACTTGTTTCTCCAAGGGATCTGTAACATGTAAAGCATTTTTCTTTTGAAGCCAGTAGAAATGTTACTATGGTAATTGTTACAAACATTCAGAAAATGTGTATCCATCTTCGAAGGAGAGTACACCTCTTTCATTTATGAAAGGGACTGAATAAAACCTTGCTATTCATATTATTTTTCATATAAAGTTAGTGTTCTTATGGAGCACAGTCAGTCCATGTGTCAATGATGTTTTCTGTATTGTTCTAAAATTGAAGAGTTGCTATAACCAAACACATGAAAATGCTATTTGTTTTAACCCCTGAAAGCAACAGACCACATTATTTAACATTGAAAATCTAAATACCAACATTTGCTGTGGTCTAAAAATTAATTTGAATGACATCTATGAGGTTAAACAAATATTAGCTGAAGTAGCAACAATTTGCAGATGATAGTTTTTCCTGGTTATTTACAATTAGTCAAGAATTGGATCTGTGTTTTCATTCTGTTCCATTAAAGGTGGGTTTTTTTTCCATTCTGTTATCTGTTTGTTTTGTAATTTATCAAGAAACTATCAATTGTTGAGCACCATGTTGTCAAAATTCAATTCAGTTTATTGGTGTACTCAGACTGCTGAATTTGAGAGCAAAAGAGGAAGCTTTGCTTCATTGACATCTTTAAGTCACCTTGTCCAGGTGACTCCATCCTTCAGCTTGATAGAGATATTAAAGAGTATGAAAGATATGTTGAGACTTTGTAGACTCTACACCTTAAGCACTATCGAATCCAACTGCAGTTCCTTTGTGTTATGTTTTGAAATTGATCCTGCAGATATCAGTGAAATATTATATGACAGGACACCCCTCCCCTCCCTAATACTCATTGCACTAATATCCTGCATTTTTAGAGACAGGGAGATAAAGAGAGGGGGGGAGACTGGAGGGAGGGAGGGAGAGGCGGAGGGAATGAGCTAAAGATGGGTTATAGCAGGGATGTCAAACTCGTGGCCCACGAGGCAGATGAGTCATGTGCTGGCCCCACCCATTCCTGGTTTAGTGAAGGGGTGAAAAATCCTGATACGTCATGTGACGCCGCTGTGACAATGTGAGTTTGACACCCCTGGGTTATAGGGAACATAATGTTTCTCCTAATTTGTCCCCCAACGTCAATTTATTAGATTGGCTGTACTGAGAATGAATTCTGTGGTGGACTAGGGACTTGAAACTAGTTTTCCATAAACCAAAACCAATATCTTGCTACATTGTTGATGTTATGCAGCCCCAATTAGCCTATTATTAAATCATCCAGATATCATATCATAAAGTGATGCTCAAGAGCATCACTACAGAAGAGAATGGATTTCAGACCAATGTTACTGTCTCAGCCACTTTCCTTGTCATTGGCTTGTCAAATCCCAGTGCTATATTACTCTATGACTGTTCTCTTTTACTTAAATAATTAAGTAATCCCATTCAGTGATCTCTTTGGCCAGCACATAATTGGCATCAAGACAAAATGAGAAGAGAGAATAGCTGAATGAATATACCAGACTTACAAGGGGAGCTAGACCTTTTGGAAGACTGCTTTTCATAAAATGCACATATACAGAACACAAAACCAAATTAACCATGAAGTTCAAATGATGGTAGCGCTAATAAAATAATTGATCATATTTACTCAAGTATTAGATGAATTAAGGTGGTTCTCCAAAAAGAGAAAAAGAAGAATGAGACAAAACATATCGTAAATCCAAATCATGGTCATCCTACTTACCGCAGGTAGTCTTTGATTTCCAGCCATTTTTTTAGTGACCTTTTGAAGTTACAATGGCACTGAAAAAAGTGACTTATGACCATTTTCAGACACTTAGTGACTGACATGTATTTATTAATGATTGCAATGTCCCGGGGTCATGTGATGATGACCTTTTCAGACCTTCTGACAAGCAAAGTCAATGGGCAAGCCAGATTCACTTAACAACTGTTTTACTAATTTAACAACTACAGATATTCACTGTGACAAGAAAGGTTGTAAAAATAAAACAAAACTCACTTAACAACGGTCTTGCTTATCAGCAGAAATTTTAGGTTCAATTGTAAGTTTAAGTCAAGAATTACCTGTATATCTACTTGGTTGCCAGCTCTTGCTAAAACTAATCCTAAAGTTTTTCTCCTCAGTAAATCTCAGACACCCTGGTGAGAAAATACATTTAAAAAAAGGTTAATATCAGGATTAAAAATCCAGATGATGATGATAATGATCAAATTAGTAAGTGCTAAGCTAATTGTGTAAAATAAGGAAACACTTATGAGTTCTAATCCTACCACAGTTTGCTGCTCTTGAAAGAGGAACATGATAAGAGCATGTAGAAAGTTACATTGAAGCAGAAAGAGGAGGAAACTGCAACTCTCATTTGTCTCCCGGAGAATGCGAGCTCTGGAAAAAATGCATGGAGTTCCCCAGTTGAAGGGGCTCTTAGTGGTAAATTCCATTTGTTCTTCACACTCTGTGGTGCAGAGGAGAAAAGGGTGGTTTTGTACACTGTCTACTTCAGTCACTCATTTGCATTACAGGTAGTCCTCGACTTACGACCACAATATGACCACACACAAACAATTACGTTGCTAAGTGAGACATTTGTTAAGTGAATTTTGCCCCATTTGACTACCTTTTTTTGCCACAGTTGTTAAGTAAATCACTGCAGCTGTTATTTTAGTAGCACGGTTGTTAAGTGAATCTGGCTTCCCCATTGAGTTTTGCTTGTCAGAAGCTCTCAAAAGGGGATCCCATGACCCCAGGACACTGCAACTGTCATAAATGTGAACTAGCTGCCAAGCATCCAAATTTTGATCACGTAACCATGGGGGTGCTGCATTTGGGTGAATGAAAAACAGCCAGAAGTCACTTTTTTCAGTGCCATTGTAATTTTGAAGAGTCACTAAAAGAACTGCACTTTCCCCATATCCCTTGCTTTCAGTCATATTTCTTTTGCCTTGCATATGTAAGATTCTCTTCTGCTTCAAAGATTATTATATGGGGACAGTGGAATCCATATTCCTCTCAGGTAAATATAGTAGTGAATAATTCAAGCAGCAGGAATACTCTCCGATCTGATGTTGAAGTCTCATATGAGAGTTCCTCATAACAATAATCAGAATAATCTGCTAAAATCCAGACGGGTGATTCCATATTAATGTCTTTCCCTTTGGTAGTTGAAGTCCTAGTAGTAAACCATTAACCTCTTTTTAATAGTGGTCAGTAATCCGAAGTTCGTTAAAAAACAAAAACTAGCCTCAACATCCCCCCCCCAATTGTTCTGGCAAAAGCCTGATACAATCCTTGAGCACATTTTAAGTAGTACAGAATTTAACAGACCAACTTGTCCTTGAAGAACAAAAGGAAATGATATTACAGTGCATGACTGAGGCAAGATATGAGGCGCTGCTTATTACCTTGCAATCCCTTATACACGAAGAAGGCCAGGTTCTAGAAAGAAACACTCAAATAGAATTCACCTCCTTTCTGCTCCCTGAGGTCATTTGAAGAAGTTCGTTTAGAGTCGTAAAGGACTTCTCTTACAGCAAATCGGGTCACGTCTTGCTGTAGCTGTCCCGGCAGATCCCCGGAATGTACTTCCCTGTTAATGAAGGGGATCCGTCTGTGGTTTTTTTTGGTTTTTAAAAGGCCTTAAACAGATCCTATCTTTTTCAATGGGCTTAATTCTTACCGGTACTTATTTTAAATAATTTAAATTTTACTTAAAATTGATACTTGTCGGTGTGTGTTGTGTGCGTGTTTTGTGTCTTTGTTGACTCCTGGCAACTGCCTGGAGTAGTCCCTGCAACTTCCTTGTCAAGGTTTGAGAAGTGGTTTGCGATGGCTGCCTTCCTAGGGCTGAGAAAAAAATGACTGGCCCTAGGTCACCCAGCTGGCTTCGTGCTTTAGGCGGAACTGGAACTCACAATCTCCCAGTAGCATTTAAAAAGAAAAATAGTATGGAAGGAGTTTTATTTAGGGTTATCATAACCTTGAAGCCATTTTAGGGTTCCAACGAGTAATACGACTTCATCTAAAAATATTAAATTCCTATCCAAAGGGTTTGCAGGATCGTAGCCTCTTCAGTCATATAATGTATCAGCAGTTATTTGTTAATGGTGCTCATTGGTGAAAGTGATAACTTAGTTATGCAAGATTCTTCTCATGTCAAAACATTTCTTTTAACAGCCTTCTGAATGACATCAGAGGTTGAAACATACAGTAACATTCAAGGGTACAATCGGGTGTTCAAAGTTGCCTTAGATCAAGAGTAGACAATAAGTACAAGGATGATGTACCTATTTGGGTTGGAATATCAGGCCACAAGTACATAAGGATGGGATTTGTATATAACATACTTAATAGTTTGCTGAGATGTCTATAGGCACAGTTTTGAGTAGATCTCTATGCTTTTCAAAAGGTCTGGAAGAATTTTTGGCTACCCATCGTTTAACAATAGGAACAATAAAATGATCCCTCTTTTCTGTATTAAACTGCAAAAATGAAAGTAGTAGCCAACAGAATTGCAGGAGTATAAGCACTATTTCTTTCGGCATTCAAAAAATTTTCTGAGCACAATATACTTCAATTCTAAGCATCTGTCTTTTGTACCAGGGCCATTTAATGGATTTCAAGTTTTGAGGGTGGGGTGGAAGAAGTTGGCCCTGTATTATATCTACCCATCCCTGCCATCAACAATAGTAGCTGCATTGGTTTGTGGTATGTATTTTGATATAGGAAGCCCATGTTTTTATAGCAGAGATAAGTCATTATCTGTTTCTTTCCTATCATTACTGCTATCAACAAGGGTAGTAGTAGAGAATCCATAGACAATAAACTATGTCTGGTGCAGTGCATTGGAACATGCTGGATATATTATTTTAAGTCTGTCATCTTTATAATTGAGGGGAGACAGAGGGAAAAAATTGATAAGTTCTTGGGATAACTAAGATCAGTGACATGTGAGTTGCCAGGATGGTTAGGAGGATTGGAAGCCAATTTTTTCAGCAGGGGGGATTTGGGCAGACAATTGGTGGCTGTATGGCATTTAGAATATTGGAATCAAAAGCTACTTAGTTGAATTTATGCTTCCTTTAAATGAATGTGGCTTCTAGGAATCTGCTAGGGTAGAGAGAGTGTTGATTTTCATGCTTTTCCTATCTTAAAGTGCACTTATGAAGTTGAAATTGTGCGTTCAAATCATTTTAACAGCATCAAGCCTTATTATTAAGGCCATTTTTATTTTGGTTTTGTTCTATTGCTCTTGCAATCTTTCTCAAATAAAATATTTGAGTGCTAGGAATTAAAGCCGTATTGTGCACATCCTTTAAAAGGACTGGGGAAGGCATACAAAGCATTTTTGAATCATTGGAACAGTAATGTCTGTTTGCAGATTCCTGTGATTTTTTTCAGAAGCACAGCCATCTACCATCCGTGCAGAGACGGCCCAGCACACTTCAGTTGCACTTACGCACGGTCAGAAAAAGATGTGGCAGATGTGGAATGTGTTAATCAGTAAAAAAAAAATTGATGTTTCATAAACACTCCTTGTTTTCCGAAGGTTCTTTTGTGAAGGATTTTTGCAGTCCAATTTTTGATTTTCCTTTATTTCGTATGCCGTAACAGGATACAGTATTAACCGTTGTTTTTATTTTCGGTACTCCTGCTGCTGCTTCTTGCTGGGAGATCCTGCAGCCAGAATGTGTAGACTATTTAGCTGTGGCAAAGTCACATTGCTTAGGATGCACAACAAGGAGGCTAGTCTACATTGTACCCCTGTGTTGTGATATCAAGAGCACTGCTTGGTATACAGAATAATTGTACTTAGGGTCACCTCAAATTGGCAAATCAATCATACATTTCTGCTGCCTTTAAAATGATTTGGACTAAAATTCCTATAACTTCTAAACATTGTCCATATTGTGTGAGGGATTGTGAGTTTGCAGCTTAAAAATCTCTCTATTCCTGTTCTAGACAAAATATTTGTCAATGTTAGTAGACTCTTATTTTAGAAATGCCTTGCTAGAAACAAAGTTGCTGGTGATAATGACTTTTAAATACACCAGAAACCTCTATAGGAGGTGCTAGACAATAAAAGATAGGAAAATTATAGTGTATCAAAATGAACATGGAGAAATCACAAATTGTAAACAATATATTCTGTAGGAGGTAGTCAGTGTAATACTAGTTTTTTTAAAATCTGGGTTGTGATGGCAGTGATGCTGAAAACTATTAGAAAAACAAAAGACAATAGAAAGCAATATTGTGGGGAAATTCATCTTTGTTAATGCGAGAACAGAATTATGTTCTCTCATTTATTGCTTGTTGTGGCTGGCCAGCGGAGCTGGTGGCAGATTCAGACAGGAGGTTGGAAAGGAATATAGGCCAGTCCTGGGGTCTGGGGAAAGCTGTGATGAGTGCTCTGTGTCAGAGGCAGAGATGGGACCAGGGTCATCCGACAGTTATCAGCTGCCTTCAGAGTAGGATATCAGTGGAGCAGAAGAACAGCTGGAGCCTGTTCCCAGTGTGTGCATGCACAGAGCTGTCAGGAGAAGGGAATAGCTAAGGAACAAGGGCCGACTTGGGAGTAAGGGCACAGGTGGACGGTGAATGGCCCCTCCCATAGGGAATAAAGAGGATCGAAAGGGGAGGGGAGTTTGCAGGAGACAATAAGTTCAATTCATTAGGGTGAAGTTCTCTTCCTGACTTCTTGCCAAGGAATTGCTGCTACAGCGTGGCATTTGGAAGATACCGGCCTGGCAACTCTGATAGCCTGATAAAGGTCTGTTGTTGTGAAATCTCCTGAAAGACTGTTTGCCAGGACTTTGCTGGAGAGGAATTCCCTTTAACCTAAATAAAAGTGGTTTTATTGGGATGAGGAGTCTGCTTCCTGCTTTTGGGAAGCCTAGGTCAGAACATTGCTAATGAACTTACGATTGCAAATGCTTTATCTAGCTAGCATCAGTCCACCTGTGCTATAGTAAATCACTCATCATTTCACAATGTTGCACTCCAGTGTAACTCATTATTTTATTTTTTATGTATGACATTAATTTGCATGTTGATCAGGGGCAAAAATATACAATATTCAGTGACCAGGAAAAATTAAAACTCATATGTGGTTTCAGACGTCATTTCTCATAATGTAGCTGTTTCCACTAAACTGTACTCATTGTCCTGAAGGACTGGTATCTGGAGCAGTGGCAGGAAGGAGATGGAAAGCTGTTCCACAGAGGAGAAGTTATAACCCAGAAGACCTGTTCCCTGGCATCATCTCTCTTGATTTGTCACAGGAAGAGGCTCTTGGCTTAAGTAGAGTGAATATAAAGTTACTACCGGAGTCAAACAGTCTCAGAACTAATAAGGATCTGAATCATAAAGGGCTACATAGGTTATAACCAGGACCTTGAGCTGGATCTGGAAGGATATTGGAAACTGATGTAAGCTATTGTAGACATGACATTGTTCTACTGTATTGGCCAGGCAGTGGCATTCTGGACCAATTGAACCTACCAGATTGCCTTTCAAGGACAGAATCATAAAGAGAAGTACACCCTGCAAATACAAGGTGACAAGGACATGAGTTATTGTTGCCACTAATTCCTGATGCAGAAAGGGCCACAGCTGGCCCTCAGATTGAGCTGGGCAAACACAATCTTGGCCACATTTTCCATCTGCAGTACTAGCAGGACCTGCAAGACTAAAATAGCCCTCAGACTGCTGACTATTCTTTCAGGATCAGTGCAATCCCACCCAGAGCTAAAGTTGGAGGGATTCTAGAACCTGAAGATTTCTGAACAAATTATTGTTCCATCTTGTTTCTTTTCATATGGCTTATCTTATTATTCAGTAACAGAATTCTATCCTGTTGGCTTTGTCCTGCCTACTGAACTTTGTCTAAAATGAGCTAACAAGAACTTCCCTTCCCTACTCTTGAATGGAGTTACAGGTACGGTAGTCCTCGACTTACAACAGTTCATTTAGTGGCTGTTCAAAGTTACAAGAGCACTGAAAAAAGTGACTTGTGACCATGTCACCCACTTACGTTGCAGCATCCAGATCCCTTGGTCATGTGATCGAAATGCAAACATTTGGCAACCGACTCATATTTATGATGATTTATGATGGTTGCGGTGTCCCATGATCATCTTTGGAGAGCTTCTGCCAAGTAGTCAATAGGGAAGCCAGATTTACTTAACAACCACCTTACTAACCTAACCAGTGCAGTGATTCACTGAACAAATGTTTCCTTCGCAACATAAATTTGGGGCTCAATCATGGTTGCAAGTCAAGGACTACCTGTATTTTCTTTGTCTGTCTGTCTGACTGTCTATCTTCTTATCTTCATTTCTACCCCCTCTTATTGGTATTATTATTATTACTGTGTTGCTTTGTATGTATACTAACAGCTTCTGCACCGGAGACAAATTCCTTGTGTTTCTAATCACACTTTGCTCCTGCTCTGCTCCACTCCATTCCATTCCAGTATATTCTATTCGTCTAAAGATGCCATATAAATCTAAATGTATTTTTGGGATTGAAATAAAATTAGTTGGATTGATTTGAAATGGGACTCCTCTGAAATGGTTAATTATTAAAGTATTTTTTGTATTTTTAAAATAGTACGGTATTTTATGGGTCTTGACCTTGTTACCTTTTTTATCTTACCTGAACATCTTTCTATCACTCTGCTGTTTAATGTTAAAGTTGGAACATTTTTAGTACTGTGTTTATATAAAGCATTTTATTATTTTGGGTACCCTTAAATGATGAGCAGCTGTTTTGTAACTTGTTAATTAATCCTTATAAAAGTACTACGGTACAGCTGCTACTTCATTCTAATGTTATATTCTAGGGTAAATAGTTTATTCTTATAATCTCTAAATCTCTAGTCTAATCTAACCATCCATTTAGCTAGTTTGGTTTAAAGGAAAATATATAACATTAATGTTGCAATGTATTAGTTTAAAATCAAATGTTAGATACATCTCTGGAAATTAATAGGCTTTTAGCTTATGAAATATTCATACTATTCTAAAGAATGGTTTCTGTGGGCAATAGCTATGGCCTTTGTTAGTATAAACAATATTAAACATTTATTCTTCTTAATTTATATTATAGCTTTTATTTTTTATCTTGTATTCCTATAGGCCTTTCTGCAAAAGGCACCAAGACAATGTAACTATAACGTTACAGAGGTAATTTTCTATGGTGCATATAGGAAATGCGGCTTTCACACTTTCTGTAACAGAATCTTGAAAGTAGCCAGTTCATTTGCTCATATGAGCCATTTCACATGGTCAGATTTCTCTGGTACTTGTGAAAGCTATCTTGGGAGTCCTCCAGCTCTCCGCAGCAAGGAAAGGGAGATTGGCATCTCAGCTACAATGGAAAAGGATAGCCTTGGCCATCTATGGTAGGGAGGGGAAATCAGGAGGGGTCTGGTAGCAGGTTTTTTCAACAACAACAACAATAAAGGATAAACTGCAGTTCACAAAAGCTTATGCCTTTTAGTAAAAGTTGTTACTTGGAAAAAGTACCACTGGCTTCCTCCTGATTTCTGAATTATATCAGAGGGACTTGCAGTATTTCTGTTCAGACGTTTAGGCAGCTGTCCATGTTTTCTCCACTGGGCCATCAGAGAGAGAGTTAAGTCCCCTTCTGCCCCAGTCCTGGGATTTTTAAAATGCATTTTTTATAGTTTTGGAAGACTTGTCTTCTCCAAAACGTGGTTATCGTTTTGTCTGTGTTTGTATGTCTGATACTCTTTTGACTGTGTAAATAACATAATTCATTTGACTACATAAATCATATAATTCGTTGTCTTATACTGGAAAGGACCAAAGCAAGCTGTATCTGTTGCAATTCTGATTAGCCTGCCATCATGTCTTCCCACAGAATACTCTATTCCTGGATTTTTCTTTCTTTTTTTCCTCCTAACAGCCGGTATGTTGTGGCTATTAAATAGATAAGCCTCAATTGACTCATATTTGGGGAACAAAGAAGCTAATGCTTTTAAAAAAACACAAAAAAACACTGTATATCATACACTTCTGGAATCTCAGGGTGTCCATAAATGTATAAATTACATGATGCTGTCAGATAGATGAGGGATGGAGTAAAGATTTGCTGTTTAAAGAAAATTACTGAAAGATCACATTAGTCATAAAATGTTACAATGTACCTAAAACAACTTCTTGAATTGGGTTATAAAATGAAAATCTTTACATTCTTTTCAAAGAATAATTAAACATTCAGTGACTGCTTAGCATTACTTTTCATGCTTACATTTTAAAACCAAATACTACATTTTAAGACACTGCATTGTGAAAACTAATGTTTACCAAACAAATTCTTTTTTCTCAATTGATCAAATTATGATGCACAATAGTGTGCAGTACAGAATAAATTGCTATAGGATAGTACACAGAACACATCCAAATATTAGCATTCTTTTCCTACCACAGAAACGGTTAAGAGCGAACAATTCATTACTTTAATTTCATAGCAAGATCAAATCCCTTCCTGAAATAATATATAGCCTAGAATAAGATTGTCACATTTGTGTTCCTTTATGTATTGAAGAATTAACATGTTCCTGATCCTGATCTGGGATCTACATTTTCCTGCAAAAAGGACCCCACATTTTCAGGGTAATATTGGATCCAATATGACAAAATACTCTTTTATACTAAGAATTTATGATTATAGTCCAAACTTACCCAGCATAGACACATGATTAGCATCTCAGTAAGAACAGTCACTGCAGCCTTCAAGATTTGCTGTTCTATCGGTATGTTGTACTAGAATAGTGCTACTTATAATTATGTGGTATTTCTTTTCTGTGTTGATTAGTAACATGCATTAGCATTTGCTCTCTCCCTTTATGATTTAGTTGTAATATTCAAGGACATTGATCTGTCAATACATTCATTTTCATTTATTGTGTGCTTACTTTTCATGCATAGGTGCCTTGACCCAAGCCATTCGCAATTTTGCAAAAAGCCTTGAAGGTTGGCTTTCCAATGCCATGAACAATATTCCCCAGAGAATGATTCAAACCAAGGTAAGCTAAACAGTTACTCTTGCTTTCAAAATCATTTGCAACAAAAAAGGTATTACAAACACTAATAATTCAACATTACTACCTCTATTTCGTTTATAAAAAAGACACTATAAAAGAACACTTTTTAAAAAACCGCATAGAATCTACTTTTGATTTTGTATTGCTGGTCTATACTGTTCTTTAAATTTTGCTGTAGAAAGTTAATCTACTCATGTCTAAATCACTGGTTCCCAGTTTGTGGTACATGTGAGGCCTCCCCCAGATGGTTCATGGGGAAAAATAATGTAATAATATTTCCCCCCCCACTAAATGTAGTGTGATATATGTAATATATTTGTGAACTAGCATAATAAACATTACAAATACAGTAATACCTCTGGTTAGCGACTGTTTTCAGAAAGGGGATTTTTAAAACTGTTCATTATATCTGAATCTATCTAATTAACATAATTTGTATAATTTGTCATAAATTGTTCAAATGGATTTGCCAAGCAAGAGATTTTTCCATTATTTGAGGGAGCAATTCAAACTCAGATTTTGTCTCTTACGTGTGAATATGGAGATTCTTAGTCATCCAGATCATGGTTGTCCCCAAAGTGCTTTGTTTTTTCTTGAAGACATTTCGCCTGTCATCTAAGAAGCTTCTTCAGTTCTTTCTTAAGAAGTGAAAAAGCTGCTTGGATGAGAATTGAAATGTTTTCAAGAAAAAAAAACCAAAATCCAGTTGCTTTTTGAAAAAGTACCTTTGGGACTTACATGTGAATGGAAAACCTTAAAATCAGAGTTTTACTGTAGTTGCTCTTGTAATATACGGTTTTATTCTATTCAACCAAAGACTATGTGAAAAAAGGTACCGTATTTTTCTGTCTATAAGACACCCCATGTTTCATGTAGTTTCTTGTAGTAAGCACACTATAAGCCATTGCTGTGAAGAAACCATCTTGTTAGAGTGAATAATACAACAAAAACAGGAAATGCATCACAGGAACAATAGAGATGAAACCTAGAGTGGCAATGTGATACAGGAAACAA
>JANHFT010003504.1:132089-147458 GCA_032467955.1 Pseudoxenodon macrops
GGGTGGAGCTAGCATCCAGGCATGGGAAGTCCCTTGTCCTGCTAGCCAATAGGACTGAGTCTTTCAAAGCTTGAGTAACCCACCTCCGTTGCTAGGTTACCCAGCTTTCACTCAGTCCTCTCTCTAGGACAGACGCGTGGATGCCAGCTCCTCTCCTTTGAGCCTTTTTCTTCCTATTCTCATGAGTTTCAATTCTCCTTTTAGCCTCAGCCTTACCACTACACTAGACCATTGCAAATAATTAGCTTACCTGGTTTACCTATCTGGCTTTCAGATCTTTTTTGCATGACTTTGTTCTTGAATTACAGCTTGAAGAAACAATCTTTACTTCATCTCAAATAAATGCTGCCAAACGGTGCATTAAAAAAAAATGCAGTTTTTCCCAGTTTGTTACCTTCCTATGGTATGGGACTACAGATCCGTTTCACGGAGCCTAAATGATATGGATATATTGCAGCATGCCTTGTGATAAGAGGCCAGAGAAAGCTGGATGCTAGGATTAAAGCTGTACTTTAAAATTTGATATCAAAATAAATCCCACCGAACCTGCTTAGGTTCTATTTACAGAATTAACTGAATTACTGTATAATTGGAGTAGACCTTTTCAATACTGCGTTCCCCAGGTTTAGCTGGGAGCATGTTCTGCAGAAATAACGAGATGTTTTCAAATAGCTGTGTCCAGAATTCGGATTCAAATTACTTTTGCAAAGTCTGAGAAATAATGTGATGATGTTAGGATGGATGAAATTTTATGGAGGGCACTTGTACAAACAGAGCATGGGAGCAACCAGCATAAGGAAAATGTCCTGTACAGTATATGGGACAGGTCAACTACTGATTGGGATCATTAGAAATAAAGAATTAGTCCTTGAGGGATAAAGAGGCATTTGGCACACGAAGCTGGTGAAAGGGACTTTTCTGGGAGATTTGGCAGCTGGTTTCCTTTTGAACAGAGGCCCAAAGAGAAGAAGCTCACACTCTACCAGATGCTTGTTGCATGTGCCTTCAGGCAAGGATTTTTATTTAATGAACCAAATCAAGGTTGTAAAGAATAGTGTTTTGGGAAAGACAGATCTGTACTGTTCCAAGAAATTTCCTATTTCTTTAATCTGTTTGTGTTCCTCTTTCTTCAAGATTTGTCCTAACTGAGGTTAACATTATTATTAAAACAATAAATAAAAACACTGATATTAAACATTAAAACCCGGTGTTTTAATTCACTTTTAATTAAAGCATTTTAAACTATTTGAAAGCTGATGCTTAAAAGCTGAAGAATAGCCACAGATCGTGTCCATCTGGATAAACTTTGGGTTCCTGCTAGGAAAAGCCTGTTCGGATTTTTTGTAACTTTCCTTTCAACGAATACAGCAATATGGATGCTTAGAAAAAGCCTTTTGACGATGACCTCGGTGGATGTAGAGAATGGATTTTTTTTTCTTAGACAACTGTGTTCTGCATTGAGTTGGGCAGCCTTCTTCAACTTGGCCTCATCCAGAAGTTTTGGATCTGGCAACTTCAAGAATTTGCAGCAGTCATTCCACATTTGGGGAACATGAATGGATAGCGAGCACTAGGAGTGGAATTTAAATAAATAATGAATCTATTTTAATATTGGTAAAATAATGTCCCCAGTGACTAGAACTGATTAGTCATGCAACATCTGCAAACCTTCATATAGCACATAACAATGTATATAGAAAGTACCAGAACATGAATTATAACATTGTTTCTGCCACAGGAAGGGATACCAGGTTAACCAAATTTGTATAACAATTAGGGAAAAGGTGAGTGGAAAAAGGTCCTCTTCATTATTGATGGTTGCAGTGATAAAGTAGATTTAAGAGCACATAATTTATGCATTTTATACCGTTTGGGAATTCAGCCATGAATAACAAATAGAGAAATAGGAATACAAGTTTTATCTACAGTATACCTATTTTAATACTGTACAAAGTATTAGTTTTATAAGCTCTCCTCCATCCTCTCCGCTTGCAACCTTTAAATGGCCAACTGGTTGTAATTCTAAGCCAGTTGCCAACTATCCAAAAATGAGATCACATGTCCAAAGGGCAACAGACCAATAATCATTAAATGGCTAGTCATTAGTCAAAGACCATCTTTATTGTTACATAGAGTCTGCCTTGTTTTGTTGCCTAATCTCTTAATATCTGAACATGAATGTCTTATTTAAGTATTAATGAATCCCTAGTAAACTTCTACTACAACCCAATCCCAACCCCTGAGTCCCCGTTTTCAGACTCATTAGCAAAAATTGGCAGTCTAACCTCTTGTACTAATCAGAATTTGTAGCCAGTTTTTGAAATTCAAGGATTAGACTCTTTAGGCTCCTAAGCTTTAGATTCCAGCCACTCTGTGGTGTGAACCTGCTTTGCAATACCATCATTGTCAAATCTTGAAGTGTTCAACAAGTTCCAACATTGAGGTCCACTGCAGATTTCGCAATAGGTTATGGGTGTGTCTTATATTGCACTTTGAGCTTTTGCTAACAAATCTGACTTCTCTCCGTTACACATCATAGGCCATTTCTGCAGCCCAGCATGACAGGAACATGATTTAGAGGTGACATACTGTATGTCACACTGGCGGAATCATGATCAGACATTACAAAAGATCAGTCAGCTTTGGAAGTGTTGATTTGGGATCATGACATTTGCAACGGTTAGATACAAGCTCAAATAGGGCACCAAGAGATGTTGTTTTCATCAGCTGTCTTCTACGCAAGGCTTTGGGGATCAGTTGCTTTACTTTTGTAGTCTGATGCTTCTCTTGAAAAATCAGCACCCAAGATTGATAGCCAGGTTTTTTAATAAGGGATTGCCTTTGAAGACCATCTGGAAGTGTCAAAAGGTCCAGAATGCAGTAATGGGTGCCTTTAGGTTTCCCAAGTACGGTAGTACTCTAGTGCAGAAGCTGGATTCTAGTTTCCTTTTGGGTGCAATTCACCTTTAAAGCTATATGGTTCGAAGACAGGTTATTTGCAGAACCACTTTTCTCTAAGGACATCTGCTTCTCCTACCAGGTTAGATAAGTGGCACACTCCTAGTTCCTTCCCATAAACATTGCTACTTTATGGGCCCTAGGAAGCATGCCTTCTCCTTGGGAGTCCCTGGCCTGGCAGTGTCCTCTTCCCCCTGAAGTTCAACAGATCTCTGTCCTCCTAGCCTTCTGAAAAGCATTGAAGATTTGGCTTCAACCCCAAGTGCTGGGATAGGGTGAGATGTCTGTGTTTCAGAAGCTTGACTGGACACCAGGTTTTTGTTTTTAATAATTTTATATGGTTTTATATTGTTTTAATTCTTGACTGGGAGCTGCCCAGAGTTTGCTATAAGGCAGGTGTTTGTATAAATGTTTTAAATAAATGCATAAGTCTGCTGTCTGTTAACTCAGTATGACCTCAGATATTACTGTCTTACTAAATTAATGTGAAAATAATTACAAAACAAAATGGAATCAGCTCAGAGTTTGGGGCATCATGAATTCACAATAAGATTAAGACCTATAGAACTATGAACATGTGTCAGTATAAAAAATCTGACTTTGGAGAATAGCTGAAGTATTAAAAATTGTAAGACTTGCGCATTCTTGATATTACCCTACTTTTATTTACTTAGGTAAAAGCAGAGACTTTTACTTATTTAATAACTTGATCCATCATAAGAAAAAAACAAATCTGTCATACTTTATAAAAGCCTGGAACTAATCTAATGTCTTACTTTCTACTATTCTGCTCACTTTAACCAGGAAGTTATTTTTTAACTAATATTTTCAACCAATTAGATTATCGTAAGATTAGTTTCTTTAAATTTGGATTTGCGTGTGTGTCTCAGTTCAAAGCAATCTTTTAATCTTTTCTTTAATGAATTTTATGGGCATGCATGCTTTTAAATCATTCATCCCAATGTTCTTGTCTTCACTTGTAAAACCAGAAATGTGGTTAGAATTTAAGACAAGAAATTTAGTTGTAAATGATGTAGCTGCAGCCCTGGTCCGAGAAGTGAAAAGTAATGCTGAAAGATATGCATAATTGGAATATTTTAGGACTTATTCACACGTTGTCATCTTCAAAATAGAAGGGCTTTCTCTATTTAAATGTCCTCCTAATGACCACCACTGTTACTCGAAAAAGCATCAGGACTTCAGTCCTGTTCGGGAATTGTCCTGATGTCTTTCTGCAGCATGATCTTAAAAACCAGCCAGACTGCTGCTTAATGGACTTTGAGAAATCATCAGGATAATACAACGTACTAGCGCAGGGGTCAGCAACCCGTGGTTCTGGAGCCGCATGTGGCTCTTTCATCCCTCTGCTGCGGCTCCCTGTTGCTGGTTGGCGCCACAATTTTGAGAGGAGCTTCCAGTTAGGGGAGCGGGAAAGCATAGCATGCCAGGAGGAGACTTCATGACAAGGGGTGGGTTTTCCAGTCGGCTCCACAATTGATAGGGCTTTCGGTTAGGACAGGTAGAGGAAAAAGGATGTTGCGCTAGAAGGAGACCCTATGGTGGGGGAACGGGAGTTCCGGTCAGCTCCAGAATTGAATGGGGGGCTTCCGGCTAGGACTTTTGTGACTCTGAGTGTTTAAGGTTGTCAACCCCTGTACTAGGGATATACAGAAAGCCAAACAGCAGAAGCACCAGATGCCTGCAAGTGGTACATGAACCTCACACTTTGCCAAACGCAAACTTTTCCCTTTCTGTTCCAGAAATTAAAGCAGATATAGGTACAGTAATTTAATATCACTGCAAGGAGATACTTGGATAACCGTTCACTGTATTAGTGAGATAACTGATTCATCTTTTCTGCTCAACTTTTGGTCTGCTTTCATTCCTTTTTTAATTGCATTTTAATAATCACACTCTGTAACCCACCTTAATCCAAAATAGTAGTTTAGGCTTTGCCTCAAATTATAGAGAGCCTTTTGCAATATACTGATAATGGCTGTATTTTGAAAAGATCTGGAAAACTGAAACAGAAAAGAGGAATTGGGGAACATCACAAGTCCTTTGGTATTTACTGTTGCTAATATCTGTATGACAATATTGTACAGAATATCATTAAATCATCTTTAGGAATTATATAGTACTCTACTTGCAGGGATGATTCATATCATGCACATTCATAAACACATTACCACAGCAACTTTGTATTACTTATTTGTTGGATTAATGTATAGCATTTTTGAGAAGCTAAGAGCTATGTTGTAAAGGTTTGGATAACATCATCTACTTTGACCCTTTAGAATTACAATTAACAAAATATGCAGATAATTTTATTAGGATCTATTCAATAAACTGTCTTTTCATTTTTAATCCTAACATGCCATATTCATGGACAAATCTTTCATTAACCTGTTGCAAGAAATGCTTTCAATATAAAAAACTGGCAGTATAATGGTTTCTTATTACAATATGGCTTCTGAGAAGTACTTAGGAAAGAAATCAAATATTTCCATGAATTTACACTGTAGCAACAGAAGGCAAGAACTCTTTGGATTAATACAGTAGCTTCGCTTTCTTCCAACTACTGTGATTAGGTAAAGGAAAGAAATCAAGGATTTATAACTGAATCATACTAGCCTTCTGCAGATTTACTAAAAAGATGGAACATGAAGGTTAATAAACACAAGTAAAAATAAAACTGATTATATCTTTCATTCAGTGAAAATGTATTCCTAAGGAATTGTTATATGGTATATGAGATTCTTATGCCTTCTGTGTTATTCATATTTTATATTAATTGTTTTAATGGTTATTAAAGATTTATTTTAATTGTTCATTTTATTGTATACCACCCAGAGTCATGTCAATGATATGGGTAGCTACATAAATTTGATAATAGATATCTTAATTAATTTAACTTTGATTCCGACTTACTTAACAAACCGAGCGTACAGTACGGAATGCAAAAGCATGATGTATTACTTATATGTCACTTTTTGGAAAAACAAATTCCATAAAAAAGATAAGTGAAGACAGCTGGGTAGAGTTCCATTAATCCATCAAATTGATATTTCATTAACTTATCTCTGAATCAACACAGCTAATACATATATTTATTTCTACTACTTCATTACTTTACAGATTTTAGTCCAGAATAACAATGTGGCTGATAAGATCAGTATTCTCTCAGGAAAAATTGAGGAAATCATCCTACCTGAAAGTGTAGATGTTATAGTTTCTGAGCCGATGGGTTACATGCTATTCAATGAAAGGATGCTGGAAAGTTACCTTCATTCCAAAAAATGGCTGAAGTCCAATGGTGAGTCTATACATTTACAGGTTCTGAGGGCCTGCATCTCACAGGCAGAAGCATTACGTTTATGAAATATAGCCACTAATAATAGAGACTGCTTGTTTCCTTTTGGCACAAGGTATTACATATTAATTGCTTTTTTCCCCTCAAGTTATCTTGATGCAGCCAATAGATTAAATGATTCTGTCTTGTCCCCAGTTTTAGGTCCAGATCCCAAGATAACTTGGTTCCCAGACTAGGTTAAAATCTTAACAGGAGATCTATCAATCTCTTTCTGACTTGGTAGCACCAAAATATGGATCAATAGGAAGTAGAGGATTAAAAAAAAAACTTGTGTAATACATGCAAGCTTTATCCATAAAGCATCACTTTAAAGAATATGTGGATTTCTTTATTTTATTTTTTATTTTTTAATTCATTTATTGTAATTATGCATGATAAACAGAGGGGTTGAGTACAGTGTATAAAATCGAGCTCTTTGGGATGGTTTTCTGCTTTTTTTCCAAGCCTTTTTCTAACCCAGGAACCACAATTTTTAATCTATCTTTTAAAGTGAATGTTTGGTTTGGCCTAATTGTTTCATTTAAACGTGTCCTTTATGTGGTTCTCGTTCCTAAAACTTAAATCCTATTTCAATAGCAATGTGCTAATGATATTTTTTTCCCTCCTTTGTAGAATAAAAAGGGACAATAAGGATATATTTCTCTCTTTCTTATTTAATCCTAAGAGTTGTCTTTATATTGTAATATTACTAAACTGAAACAACTTACTCCGAATAAAACTTGAGTTCAGTGATTTGCTTCAGACGAAAGAGCTTTAGAATTTTAGTGTATAATCAATACCTTTTTGAAAGTAGCATTAACAATACTTTGCCCATCAAGCTATAAAAATGAATCAATTATCTTCCTAGATAAGAGTCATTAAGTTAAAAGATGTATGTTTTCTTTTAAATGTCCTATTTCTCTTCTATGTGCTAGTTCTCTATATTGTTAAGCTATTAAACAATTTACCTATTAAAATGCTTTCATCTGGTCATTCCCAAATGTTGAGTTAAGGTTTTATTTAAGTGAAGGATGACTAATAGGCAGCATAAATCTGTAATGTGGTCATAATTCAGTGGTACATTGCATTGAAATGGCATAAGGTTTGTAAAATGCTTTGTGATCATTTGATATTAATATTCTATTTTTTTAATACTGACAATCTCTAACATTATCTACAATAAATTCCTGAAAAAAGTTGCTGGTAGATTAGTAATAATTATTTATTATAAATTATATTTTGAATCTTCAGTTTAAGAAATATAATCCCATTTTTCCAATAGTGGTGGATGAACTGGAATACATGCTTGCTTCTAATTTAAGGATTTTATTTAAGTATCTAATTGTTAGTATGTTAAAAATATGAATTGTTCATCAGTTTGTGGCAGTAAGTTAGCATTATCTTCTTAAGTGTTCTCTTGTTGTCAATAGATTTACTAAAATGTGACCAAGCATTAAAGCAAAATTTAATATCTATTGTTAATTTTTAAAAAATGCATGGGATGGATAGTAAATAATGCCTCTTGGCTATTTCCACTACATTTTTAAGGACTACGTAGAAGATTTGAACTTTGCTACTGTATATTATCTTTTGTTCACCAGGAATGATGTTTCCAACATTTAGTGACATTCATTTGGCTCCTTTTTCCGATGAACAACTCTACATGGAACACTACTCCAGAGCCAATTTTTGGTAATAATTGTTTCACTTTTTTCACACCAAAAGGTATTTTGCTTGGCAGTTTAATAGGAACTTTCAAATGAAACAGCTTCTTGGAACCGTAAACCGGTGGTGAATTATAGATGTCTAAAGTAACTGCAAAATACTTATTTGTTGGTCTGCAATTGTAGCACTTAGAGTTGATTCTTAGGGCTACTGTTGTATTTATTTATATATCCTTACACACTTGTTTTAGAGGCCGTGAGAAGTTACAGTCATATTATTTGTACCGTAATTACAATACCATGCAATGACTTAGTAATTTGATGCCTGGGTCACATTGCTACTCTCCATTTGATGCCTTCTTCGTTACAGGCAAATACATTCTTAGGAAAGCAGTGATTGTATGTTGTGAGAGTATCACTTGTAAGCAAACTGGTAATAATAACATAATGTGGTGGTCAAAGCAAAGAACTGGAGGATAATAAGGAAAACATTTAGTGGCAAGTCAAGGTTAATATACTATTGATTGAGTCACAGTACAAAAATCAAACAAATAAAAAGTATGAGGAAAAATGAGAACACAGGCCCTGGTAATAATGCTACTGAAATAGTAATTTTGTGGCAGCCATACATCAGGAACAAGTAAGATAATTGATACTCTAATCACATGCTTTGGAAATGAACTCTTAATAGCGAAATTGGATTTGAAGATTGAATCTTCTCATTACAGGGCTTTAGCTAAGGTCATGTTAGAAGCTGAACGAATGTTGTCCCTTCATTGCCTTTTCCAAAAAAAACAACATTGCTGCTTGATGATGATGATTTTCCTTAAAGTAGGAAATGATATATGATATCATTGTGATGATATCAAAGGATGATGAACTTCTAAGAATGGAACTGGACAATAGGGGCGAGAGCACCCGTGTCCTATCACATTTAAGTTGAATTCAGTGTGTCTTAAGGTTTCATCCCCTGGAACAAGTTCTTATTGCTCCAGCTTGTTACAAAGTGAGGAGTACAGGTAGTCCTCGACTCACAACAACGGCACTGAAAAAAGTGGCTTATGACCATTTTTCACACTTATGACCATTGCAGCATCCCCATGATCATATGATTTGCATTTGGATGCTCGACAACTAGTTCATATTTATGACAGTTGCAATGTCCCGGGGTCACGTGATCAGCTTTTGGCAAGAAAAATCAATGTGGAAGCCAGATTCAGTTAACAACTGTGTGATTAACTTAGCAACTGCAGTGATCACTTAACAAATGTGGCAAGAAAAGTTGTAAGTGAGGCAGATTAACAAATTTCTCATTAGCAACATAAATTCTGGGCTCAGTTGTGGGTCGTAAGTCGAGAACTACCTGTACTTTAGCTGGAGTTCTATATTGCTTGCATCATCCGGTTCTATGTTTCAGCTAAAATAATCTAGTATGATTCCCTTTGAAGACACCACAATACAGAAATGAATTTGTTTGGATTACATTGAGGATGTAGTGCCTTGAGGATGATGCGGCTCCAATTGGTAGCTATCACTCCCATGTTTGAGAAATCACCAATAAAAGCACATGGCATGAAAATGAAAGGGTGAACGAAGGAGGACACCGCTTGAATGTAACAATGTGCAGAGAATAGGGAAATTGTTCTGTTTTGAACCTGAAATAAATGTGGCATTTGTTGCAAGAAAACTAAATGCTCAGAGAACACAAAAAAAAAACACCCTCATTTCAACCCCGAGCTATAAACATTCTCCTTTATTGATTCCAGTGATTTTGGGGTGGGTGGGTGTCAGCCACTGTTTGGCAGAACTGAGACCTGAACTACTATAACTCTGAGTTTTTCTCTGCTTTAAGCTAAATCAAAGATATTTTTGAGATAAGAAACTATATAAAGTGTTTAAATAAATAAATTGCAAAAAATTGCACAGATTTTGTTAAGACACAAGGGGTTTTAATGAATTAGAATTATTAGGAGGAAGAAGAAGGTGTATTAGATAATTTTCACATATTATTGGACTAGCCTAATCACCAATTTCCCCTACCTTTGCATCTGCCCCCTCCCTTTATTCTAATTTAAATCCTGTGTCAGTTTAACCCAGAGGTCCCCAGCCTGTGGGCCGTGATGGGTTTGTAACTGGGTGGTGGAAAGGGCCGGTGAGTGCACATGCACATCCTCTCTTGTGTGAGCAGCATGCATGCATATGCACGCTCCATTTGCGTGAGTGGTAGGCATCCATGCATGTTGCTCACACATGGAGCTACGGCATGCTCACTTGCTGGCCGCTTGCACAAACCAACCCCTCCCCCCTTACTGGTCTGCAAAGCATTGGGGAACTCTGGTTTAACCCATGGTTTTTCAGTCTTGGGAAATTTGAAGGTGTAGAGTTGGACTCACCGAATTCGCCCACCAGTATGGCCAGAGTTGAAGTCCACACATCTTAAAAGTTGCCAAATTTGAAAGACACGGGGTTAGCCGCATGTGATGAATTGAGGTGTAATTAACAAAAGCTTATGCCTTTTATAATAGCATCTGTTAGTTGCTAGGTGCTACTAGACCCTTTTATATTTCATAGAGTATCTAGCTTGGGCTAAATACAGAATATTGGAAACTGTCAGAGGAATTTTCCACCCTCAATTATAATGAATTAAGATGGAGTACTTCTGATTTAAAGTGTTTCTCCTCAGATTTCTGCCCACCTGGTTAAGTAGCTGTTTATTAGATAGGCTCTTCACCCACTTGTCTGCTTGATTGCTTATGTCTATTTTCTCTCCCGTTTCTTTCTGTCAACTTCTTTCCCATTTTAATCATTATCTAAGCTGCTTTTGCAAATAACGTTCTTTTTTCTGGAGACAATAACCTGCATGCTTCTGCATTTGAGGAAAACATTTGTCAACGGGTATTTGTAGCTCCTATAATCTAGAAAGATTTATTTTGTTCAGAACTCAACTTTACTGAGAATAACTCATTCATTTCATACAGTTTTGCATGTTTCAGAATATTGTGATACAGTTTACAGTTTACATCTGCAAGCAAACGACCAAGCTCAGAGAGCGCCAAGAATGCCATGTATTACAGATCGCCACAAGAGAACGCAGAGCATGACACCTGGAAAGAATGTGTCATAAGTTATAAAATCCAGAACCCTGTAAGTTTCATAAGCGTACCAGTTTAATATAATGGAGAAGGTGCTGATCTAGGAACCAGGAGGCTGTGAGCACTAGGCCTTCACTAGTCATGAAAGCCACCTGGGTGACTAACTCAAGTCATTCATCAGTGCTGTTGACCTAGAATGGCTTTGCCCAAAATGCCAGGAACTAATCTTGAGACCCTCTGCCCTCATAACCTCTGCCCCTTTATGAGCTATTGTTCAAAGAGGATTTACAAAAACATGGTTTACGGATGAGATGACCCTCTGTACTTCATAAAAACAGTTCTGGAATGTCAGAACTCCTTAGGCAGGATATGCAGTTACCATGTGGGACATCTGAACGCAGTATGCTTAGGACCATGTACCTGAAGAAGAACAGCCAACTGAGTCCACATAGCTGATCATTATGAAAGGTTATCATGGATTCCAGTTGAGGGAAAGGAGTATGGCATTTTGTACATCCCCCCCCACGATGTTCTTCTTGCCATTTACAAGGTCAAGCTAGGCTGTATCAATGTGTTTGTGTGGGCCTACTCTGGAATATAGACCTTTCTTTTGTGTTTCTTGCTTTCCTTCATTGAAAAGCAAACCTTCCCCTCTCCACTACCACTACTGTGAATTATCATAAGTTTCCATGTGATTGTGTATTATTGCTACGTGACTAGTCTTGCAGTGTGGATGCTGCCTGAGTTCTAAGATGACACAGTCCTTTTACAATACATCAAAATGAACACAAGAAATTCCCCCCCCTCTGTTCTGCTTTTTCTTACTGTTGCAATGGAAATGAATGGCCTCATACAAAGCCAATCATATACAATTACACGCAATATTTATAGAAAGAGAAGTACTGAAACACCTGCAAGATAATTTATTCCAAACTGGGAATCTCAACAAGACTTTCTAAATTCTCCTTAATTATTCGGTGTTCTTTTTATTAATACACAGACAGATGTCTGCGGTGCATTTTAAGATGGATTTTGTTAGGCACTTGTTTACTTTAGGAGTCATTTAACAGCTCATTAAAAAGATGTAATTAAGGAGCCCATGATAATTCATTATGTGTAGAGAAAATTATTTATAGCATCTTCTCTTTGCACTTCCTTTTAAGTTGTCTCTCTCCTACTGCTTCCACAAATGTACTTAAAATAATTATGCACTTCCATTTGCAAACATAAATTTAAATTTATCACAGATGTACACAGATAAGTGTATGCAGTTTAATTTATTTGTGTATGTACACACAGACACACATGCCCATTTATTACATTGTACTTACAATGTACAAGATGTAGCCTTCATATATAGGCTCTTACAAATATAATTAAATAGTTAAATATAAATGTAAAAAAACTAAACTAAAAATTGCAAAATAATAAAATAGGTAACAGTTCCAGGGCTACACCCTATGCAGGAAAATAAAAATGGTAATTATCTGGAATTGTAAGGATACAGTAATGAGCTTGCCAAGCAGAAATCCTTTTAGAGCGTATTTTACAGTTTGAAATACATAAGCTTGGTGACAATGTAAAATTAAGAACAGGGTATATACTACATATAAAGTATATAGGCACTTTCCTCTTACCATCTTGATGGTGCAATTCAGATCTAGGACAGACAGGGTCACAACCTTACCCCTAACCAATTGTATGACACAACCACCGCGGACTGTGTTTACAATATGCCTACATGCCACAGCCTTTTTTTTGTTTTTTACCTTGAAGGGAGAAATGCTATTTCAGCAAACGCAGCTTCAAAAATGCCAGTGTATTACAACATTGCCTTGTATTTCCAGTTAACCATCTGTTCTCACTATGCTCAGTTATTAGTCAGAAGTCGGAAAATTGAATTGGCTGTCAATTCTTGGATTTCTATATAGTACTTGGAAATAGAGGGACATGACCATACTCATAGTGTCATTATGCCTAATTAAATCTGCAAACAGCCTGAATTAATCTTGGGTACATTTTAAAATGTTTGGGAAGGATTAAGAGATGGAAGGCTGATCATCTAGAACAGGGCTGTGAAACTCACGGCCAGTGGGCCAGATGCGTCACGCGCTTGCCACGCCCACACCTGGCTTAGTCAAGGGGGGGAAAGTCCCGATAAGTCATGTGACACGACCATGACGATGCGGCTTTGACACCTCTGATCTAGAATACCTCTTGAAATATCTGAGGATTAGTAGGGAGCAATATATCTTCCATTGTATTTTTGCAATGGTAGCAGTTCTTTACTCTGTACAAGTTGTATTGTACACACATTTATTTTACAAATATTTTGGCTAATCTAGAAAGCTAAACAAGGGTTGTCTCTGATTAATACTTACATGTGAGATCACGTGAGGAAACCAGGATTTTAGGATGGATTGGGAATTTCAGAATACATTCTGGAAGAAACTAATGTCAAACTCTTCCCATACTTTTGCAAGAAAGTGGTACTAACACATCTATCACCCCAAATTCAATTTGAAGATTTTAAGTTTTTCTATTAGTATCCTTCTAAGGTCTCTGGCTGAAATATATAAATATGAAAGCTTAACTTTAATATTGTCATCTGATCCTTCAAAATTGGCTCAAAATATTCTTTTGGAATATTTTAATCACTTTATTTATAGTATAAATAGAATGAGAACTATAAATATAGAACTATATACGGTAGTTCTCTTGTAACAGTAAATACCGGTATGTTGTGGCCTTTCTTTTTTTTAAGGTAGTACGCATAAATTAATTCTATAGGCTGTTTTGTTTTCTTGACTTGATGTAATTTTTGGAGAAAACTTGCACATATGTGCTGTGCTTATTATGTTATCTGACTTTAGTTTGATTAACCTAATGCATTGTTAAAATACCTCCGAAAGCAATTTGGTTACTCTGCAATGTTAAGTCGATCTTTATTTTTATCTTAAACGTGGTTTCTTCTAGAACTAACTCCACTTAAACTACTTTCCATTTAACTGTGCGATGCTAAGCATGTGGTTCAAAATGATTTGTATAGCAGTAATTCTCCTTGTGTTGAGAAGTGGGCTTTTAGCCAACATTACTTGGAGTCTCATTTGTTTGAATGAATGTGTACTTCTTTCTCTCCTAGTAACATGTCATTTTCCAATGAAAATGGTTTTCTGCTTGTTGTTACTTTCTAAAATTGTTGAGTATGTGATGTTGACTTGATGAGGTTTTGGAACTCCTGAATATTGGATTTTGTTCTGCATGAACATCAGTACTTGTATCAGTGTTTTATGTGGTAATAAAGTTTGGCATGTGAGAATGACATATGTATGCTGATATGAAGTATCATTCAAGATCAATAAAATCCTAATTGATATGACATATTAATAAAGATACCAAACTCGGTGAAGCAAAAATTTGAAAAAGAAGAGGTAGGTCCTCAAATTGACAACATAAATATCCTGAGACATGGTTGAAGAAGTTTTTAATTCACCCTTGCCTAACTTGGTTATCCTCCAGATGTGTTGGTCCATTATTCTTATCATCTCCTGCAGACAACCAACTTGGAAAAGGCTGTTCGAATTAATAATGCCATTATCACATTGTAATATCATCCCCTTACACCACCTGGATCCAGGTTCTTTTGAATTCTGGCTAAATAACGGCACAGCTGTTGAGATTCATATATTTCTTACTTATTAAATGTATTACGGTAGTTGTCGAAAAGGATATCTGTAATTTTATTTAAGGTTCTCCTCAAAACCATGTGTCTGGATCGGAGGTGGGTTCTTACTAGTTCTATCCGGTTTTATAGAGTAGGTATTAACTCTGCGATGACATCATGGAGCGGGTTCTGTTGGTGGCTCCGTGGGCGTCGCCATCTTGGACTGCCGTGCATGTGCTTGTTCGCGCGTGCTCGAGGCCTGACCCTGAGCAAACCAGCAGTAAGAATATTCAGAACCCACCTCTGGTCTGGATATCCATTTAATCTACATTTGTGTTCTGAAAACAATGTCCGAATGGAAAGTCAATGGCATGGTCACAAATAAAAAGCTCTTACTCATCATATACCTTGTTTATAAATTGAATGAAGAGGCATATTCATTCTTTTGTTAACTAAATTAAAAGTCCTTAGATAGGAGACTCAGTGGTGAAATCCAATTTTTTTTACTACCGGTTCTATGGACGTGGCTTGGCATTGTGTGGTTTGGTGGACGTGGCAGGGTAAGGATACTGCAAAATCCCCATTCCCACCCCACTCTGGGGCCAGCCAGAGGTGGTATTTGCCAGTTCTCTGAACTAC
>JANHFT010003504.1:156024-174297 GCA_032467955.1 Pseudoxenodon macrops
AGGGAAACTCACTGCAGCTGTGTTTGATCGTGAATCGAAGATATGTTCGTGAACAGAGGCAAACTTTTAGCAGATTTGTTGTTCGGGAACCGATTTGGTCGTGGACTGAGGTGTTCGTGAACCGAGGTTCCACTGTAATGTCATCAGTGCTAGTAAGGAGTGGAGTTTGCTGCTGATGTTACCTAGGTTACTTAAATTGGGTAATGAAACGTCTACACAAAAAACAAACCAGCCCAGAGAGCATCAAGGACCCCCTCACAGCTACATTAATTCCTAAATTCAATCTCTTTGTTTTTGCAGTGACAGAAACCCATGACAGAACCCAAATGTTTCTTTTGTACCTGCATTGGAAAGCCCTCACTCCCAAATTCAGTACCGCTAATACGTTTTTATGAGAAAAAGTTCTGGAGAATGTGTACAAAATAGCACAAAAGAGTAATTTCATTCCAGGGTCAAGTGATTTTTTTTTTAAAAAGAGCATCAACCCACTTATTGTTCGATAAAGATTACATAACCAATTGCTTACATTAAAACTGTATTTCCTATTTATGATGCAGGCAGAGTTATGACATCCAGATTGTTGCCATAGTGGATGAGACAGGCTTTAAATCAGGCAATGTGCTTGATTTAAAGAATCCATTCTTTAGGTAAGAAGTGCCTTGTGCTTTGATTCATAGCAATTGCTATGAATTATAAAATGATTTCTATTTAAGAATTTATAAGTAAACATCTAACGCTGCCTCTTCTCAGGAAGAAGAAACATTGCTTGTTAGCATTGAACCCAGAGCATAACCTTTGGCCATCTATGAGTGACTAGACAGGGGGACCCCAGCCCCACCCCCATTTTCCCCATTTTCATACTTTGTTTCCCCCACTCGGTTTGATGCAATGTTGGGTACTCCTTAGTCTCCAGATTTTTCATAATGTCTTCATTGTGATCGTAATTGTGAATGGAAATGATGTGGCCACCATATGATATGATACAAATTAGATTTATGGCCATGTGGTGATTTCAATGAAAATAAACGAAAGCATGTGGCTTTCATTATCTCATTGCTTGCGTCCAGATAGAGCTTTCATTGTGCCAGTTCTATCTGCTGAAACATCTTGTATGCATCATCCAACTTTTACTTCTTGAAACATTTTTATAGGTACGCTTAGATTTGATGAAACTTAACCTGCTGGAAGAACAGCCAGGATTATGAACAAACCAAGGAGTCTATGGACAGTTAAATACGAGCATATTGGCATTGCTGCTTCTGTGAAATCTGTATGTACGTATTAAAAAAAATATTTTCTACAAATTGTATAATATTTGTGAAAACTATTTTTTCAGATGTATATCTCCAGCGTTTAAACACATCTGTTTGGAACTGTAATCCATTGTAATGAATAAATGATACTTGGTTGACGTAGCACTTTTATTTTGGAATTTGTTATGGTGGAATCAGCAGGAGTAAGTAAATATGTTAGTCCCATGTTACTCTTTGGAATTATTCTATTTGTCAATGGAGATTCTCAATCATCCAGGTCATGGTTGCTTCAAAAGTGCTTTTTCCAAAAGGCAACTGGACCTGTTTTTTTCCCTTTAAAAACACTTTACTTCTTGAATGAGAAGCAAAACGTTTTCAAAGCAAAAACCAAGAAAGTCCAGTTGCCTTTTAGAAAAAACATCTTTGGGACAATTATTCTCTTTGTTCAAACTTAGGTGAAATTGGATTGCGACGGGAGATTGTATTTGGTTTCTCTTTGTAATGCTGACATTCTTTTCACTTTTATTCCTTTCCCTGAAATATTTTTAACATAACCTACCTCGTGTCAATGTGTGTGTGTGTGTGTGTGTGTGAATAATATGAACAAAAAGCTAATATATATACTTCAATCTGTTTTAGTATGGGCAATGTAATTTAAATATTAAAACATTTAAATATCTAGAGTTTATTTTCAGCTAGCCAATAATAAATAATTAACTACCTTGTGGCAAATGGCATTAGAGTACTTACTTGATGGATGTCACAATATTAATGGCTAGGTGAGTGGGGAGAAACAACTCCTGTGAGTCATCCACAATGTAGCCTACTTAAAATCAATGTTAGATTGAAGAGCATATAACCTCTGCATCCATTTGTATATAGTATGCAAATATATACAAAATATATGTAAAATATAAAGAGGTTTTAACAGAGTGATTTTCAAAAATGTATTATAGCCACCATCCTTTCCAGTCCTCCTACTTTCCTTTATAATTAGTCAAGTTTTATGTTCAAATGGATGCAGTTTGAAATATTTAACCATGAAGTTATATTTGACGTAGAATCATTCTTTAGGACTTTGCTAGGGATTATTTACAGCTTCAAAAAGAGAGAAGTATGGAAAAAGCTGGAAAAAGCAATTGACTAAGAGACATGAAGTCATCTACTAGTATCTTGAATAAGGTGTTGTTCAGTGCACCTTTAATTCCAGCCCCTGTTTGGGGGGAAAGCTTGTCAAGGAGGAATACAAGCACTCAATAAAAATATCATATAAAACATTAAGATAATAAATAGACATCAGAAACTTAAAATTTGGTTGCAATTAAATTGACCAAGATGGAGAGGAAAGGAACAAGTGCACACAGGGAGAATGTGGGTCACACCTAATCCATTAATCACCTCCAGGATGCCACTCCCCCATTGGGGCCCCATGTCAGCTGGCAGAGCTATGTCTTCAAGTCCTTTTAGAAAGTCAAAAGGGTCTTGCCTCTCACTTCCAGGAGCATGATATTCCAGAGAGTGGGAGCCACAGAAAAAAAGGCTCTTCTCCTGGATTGCATCAGCCAAAGTTCCTCAATCAACAGGATCTGCAATGTGCCTCTTCTGCCGGCTTGGGTGAGATGGGCTAATTCCATTGGGGTGAGACCGTTCCTTGGGTAAAATGATTCCCTTTTCAAGGGAACATTGAAAAGTAAATGAGAGAAGGGTGCTCACTGCTGCTGGAGCAAAGCGTAATCAATCCTTTGTCAAATCACAGCTAGTATTTCAGCTCCATAGCTCCCTAATCACTTACTCCTTCTGTCGTTGCATCTTAGCTTTGGAAAACTCCAATTTCTGCCCTCAAAACAGTCCTATTAAGCAGCTACTGTAACAAGTCCTACATTAATCTTCCTAACCTGTTGGGTATAATATGGTTGATAAACTGAAAGATAGAAAGTTTCATTTATTTCAAGCCAGTTAACTGCACAGATGATCAATCTGGCAAGCATAATCCATGGCTCATAATTGTAATGTGTTCAAGGAATATAAGAAACCAAGGTATTTACTGAATGTCACAAAGAAGTATTCTTTATATCTAGAACTCTGTTGCTGAAAGAGAGAGAGAGAGAGAGAGGGAGAGAGAGATATTGATAGATATAATAGATTGATCAATAGATAAGATAGACAGACAGACAGCAATTTCTTTACAATTAGGATATAATTCGTCTCTCTACATCAGTTGTGTCCAGCCGGCAGCCCACATGTGGCCCTAGCAAGATAATGTAAGATAAATTGCCAGAAATCGGTAGAGAATGGCCCTTTGAATTTCACTGATAAATGTAGGCTGAAGAAAAGGCTAGACAGATATAGAACAAATGATCAAAGCAAATGCTTTTACCTTCTTTGAAAAAACCAAGGTTACCTCAATTTAATTCTAGATTCTTGGAAACCTACAGTAATCATTTGGATTACATACTTCTGGTTGTTTACAGCACATGGATCTCAATCTGTAAAGTGTGCTATACAATCCTAAAATGCCCTACACTCTTGCTCACAAGTGGTAATGAGAGAAAGCAAAAGGCAAGCTAAATGACCCCAAAGCATCAAAAAGACTTGCAGAATACAGATTTAAAAAACAAACTTTGGATCAAAGAGTTTAATAATCTTGACAATTTCAAGGAAATTAGTGAACGTAGCAAGAGAAAAAGGAAGTCATCGATATATTATGCATCCCATATATGATAGCTCTACATTTCCTACCGAAGGCTTTGAAAAAGGTATTCAGATGCTGCAATGTGTCTACAAAGATCATAACAGGGCAAACAATGTATTCCCTGTGATGTTCTATGAAGGAGTTAAAGAAGCAGGAATAGAAATAGTACTGACACTTCAGAATTTTGGTATGGAAAAATTTTGAGAACACCATGGATACAGCCAAGAAAATAAACAAATGGATCAGTGAACAAATTGACCTGGAGTCTTGACCATACTCAAATTATCCTCCTTCGGACACATTATGCAAAGACCTAGTTTTTTGGAGAAAGTTGTAATGCTGGGAAAGGTGGAAGGAAAGAAAAGACGACAACCAGCAGCAAGGTAGATGGACTTAGTTGCAGTGTTAATGAATGCACTATTGAAGACCTGAAAGGGTAAATTACTAAGTAAATTACTAAGTGAAGTCAAATGGATGACCCATAATCAATCAAAAAACAATCAGGTAATTTAAATACACAACTTTACTTAACTAGACATTTAAATAATAAAAAGATAAAAATCTTCAAAGGGATCATTTGGCTCCCATGGGAAAAAAATCTTAGAATCTAAATAAGAAAATTAAGCTTCCTTGAAAAACAAGATAGGATTCCCAAATGCTTCGTATTTCATTGCTGTTCGAAATCAGTGAAGATTATGTTTTAGATGACTCAAAATGAACCACATGCATCTGTCACCACAAAAAAAGACAACCAGCAAATAGCCAGTATTTGGCTTTATCTCAGACTATCCCTTTTAAAAGCATCACTCTCAGACAGAATTAACTGAAAATACACAGCAAAAGTTATTACATGGAACATTTCCAAAAGCATTTGGCAGTGAAAGGTAATCCTGTGTTGTATAACTGCTTCAAGGCGTGAGAAATTTAAATCTCCCCCTCACCCATGCCCACAAATAAGGAAAGAAAAAATATGTGTGAAAAAAGAGTAATTGCCCTCCCATCAAAACTAGCATTTGGCATAGTTTAAATACATACATGTATTTAAATACATTAAATACAATAAATCAGATGGATTGCATACAGTAATTAAAACAATTCAAAGGCCCAAGGAAGCTTTGCAGAGCAAGATGGACAGCATATACATTTAGATGATAGATAGACGATGATTGATTCACATAGATCATGGGTGTCAAATTTGCAGTGTCACATTGCTGTCACATGACATTTCACAGCTTTCCAATTCGTGGAGCTGGAGTGGGTGTGGCCTGTGTGTGCCGCATCTGGGCTGCAGGCTGCTAGTTTGACACCCCTGACAGATGATTGGTAGATGATTGGTAGGTAGATAGAGAAATAGAAAGCTAGGAATGTTTGACTTCACATTTCAGTGTAATTTTACCAGATTTAACCAAATATGTTAGACATTCACAGATCTTCAATGTCTTAAGAAAGAAGCAAGACATGACCTAATGTAACAATATGACATCTTTTGACAAGCAAGAAATAATACAGCCTTGACTGATCTTGTGTTAACATAAACCTTTATACCTTGTTTATTATTATACCAAGATGAATAATCCATTGAACTTTTTTTTGCTTTTTCCATTGTTGAGATGTTTTAAAAAGAATAGTATAAACTGAATTCCAGAGCTTGAAATCTTGAAATGTTCACTAAGGAGCTATGGATTATATTTATCAAAAGAAACTAATCAGTAATGCTGAAAAGGGCGGGCGACTCTAGAATAAGTATTTTTTATTTATAGCAACTGTAGTCATTTCCCTAAACCATTACAATTAATTCTACAATAGAAATAGCACATTATGATAAAGCAATTGTTTCTAATCGAAACAATAAACATTGTCCAAAGAGTAGTTCTGACTATTCCTGAACACTTGGCTTAGTGTTTGCTGCCATGCCAAACTGTAAATTAGGCTTGAACTTCCTATCATTTTCCAAATGGTTTTCCATTTCACTGGGAAATCTATTTTCAAATAGGTCAAAGTATTTCTGAACATCAAGATGAAGAAGTTGTGAAATCTACAAGTTGCAGAATGTGATATTGCAAATGGGAATATCAATATCTATCTTCCTAACTTGCTTGAACTTCCTTTGATTCTGAATGTAATCCTGCCACCACTTTTGAGAATAAGATTCACTGAATTCAATTGGAGCTATTCACTAGATCTACCCAGAATGCAATTAACTTTTCCAACTCTTCCTTTCCCACTTCATTTTAATCATAACACCATGTTTCTTTTGTCATCTCTGCTGCAAGCTCTGCTCGTCCAATGGGAACACTTTATGTGAAACAACCATTACCTTCTTCCTGTTTATAACATTTTTCATAAAGTCAATCTTACCTGAACATACATGTATTTTCATTGCATTTATCTGTTTGTAGTCCACAATACATTTCAGCTGAAAAACTGTGTGGTTTCTTCAGGGGTAGCCATGTTTGCTGCATTAAAAACATTTTGTATTATCCTAGACCAAATGTACTTCTGTAAATTATGGAACTCTGCAGCCCACTCCACCTCAAGTTCACTGCCTCAAGTTATTCCATTATCGGGCAGCAGTTACAGCCTTCCAGCTTTTCCTTCTGGACTTCCCAAGCATTTCCATCCATTGGCTCTCTTAAGTCTTACCAACTTATGCAACAATATATCACACTTTGCTATAAAATCAATCAAATTGTTCCTCCCTTCCAGGATATCTCCCAGGGATGGGATGCTATAATGCAAGTTATTGTTGCTCCTGCAAGGATATTACAGATTCACTTAAAATCTGACAGACTTCATTGGGATCCTCTGTACAGGGGGCTAGCCTGAATTAGTTATAATGGGAAGAACATGTGGGAGACACAGGAAGGAAATTAAGCAGAGCGAGGCTAATGATCAGACAGTAAAAAAACAAACTTTAAAAGACTAACACATGTATTAATGGTGTGTAGGGCTTAATCTTTGCAAGTGTTATTCAAAATATTACTGCTATACTTAATTCTCCAGGCAAATATAAGAGTAACTTTGCTTTGACTGAAATGTGAGTGCCATCTGGTGGTGGCTATGCTTTTTATTCAACATAAAATGGCATAAAAAGATGGGACTTCAAATTAAATCATGAACGTATTTGGTCACCTACACTCTTTAGCTTGACTTTTAACAAATACAGCATCTTTTTCAAATTGGTAAATTCAAATTAGTAAAGAGCATCTGTACAGCATGGTTTTCAAGCACACAAAGTGACTTAAGAAACCAATTTGCTAATTTATCCTTTCAGTCTAGACAAGGCCAGCACAAGATGGCACTGAAGGGACAAAAACAATGGGCCACATTACAAGTGACTAGTGTTACAATAATAACTAGGATACCCATCATTACCACATACATATATCTGGTAGGGCTTGTGCATCTGCAATGGCTCCATAATAGAACATAATTTAATGAGGTGCCTTTTTTTTAAAACGGAAGGCCACATCTGCTAATTTCTGATTGTTACATAGCTATGAGAGGCATGAGCTGTATCAGAAAAATTGTGATAATCTTCACTTGGGTCATAGAAAATTTCCCTATTTATACCAATGGCTTCTATAGCTCTGGGTTGGCAGCTAGAAGAATCTTAGTATTTCTGAAAATAATTGTTTAGAATAATTTTATATACAAAGTTATGACAAAAATGAAGTTTTGTTGCAGAGAGAGAATGTTGATTTTATTTATGCAGTTTGCAATCCTTCCTGTTCTGGGATTGCAGATATTGTTTCAGGATGGAACATTTCATGTATTTTAACAATGTAGATGGCCTCCCATTTCATTCTCACAACTTTGGGCAACTAATAGGATATTAAAAAGCAACAATACAGAAATCCAAAACAAACATTTAAAAAAATGTAACAAAGCCATCAAAATACAGTCTTATGATTTGCTGAGGTCCACAAAAAGCACTTATGTTTAAATCATTCACACAGACATCATTTTCTATTTTGAAAATCCCCAACTAGCCCCTTTCATTGTTTACAAAACAAATAAAATTACAGCGGCATGCCTTTTAAATTGACATCCTGTAAACCTTCCAACAGCAGCTATGCATTTATTCAGTAAGGGGATCAAACTGAGCAGTGCTCAGCACCTGAGGATCTTTAATTTCATAATGCAGAGCGGGAGGTAGGCATCACCTCCCGCAAGTAGGACCGCCATTCTTCAGATGTAGGCTCAATTGATATTGATTTTAAACTCTTTTAATAGTCTTGGAGTCCTACTGGATAATCACTTAAATATGAGCCAGCAGTGTGCTGTAACAGCCAAAAAAGCCAACACAATCTTAGGCTGCATTAGCAGAGGGATAGGATCAAGATCATGTGAAGTGATGTAAAAAAAAACATGTCGAAAGTGTAGAGAAGATCAACAATGTTTATTGAAAAGATTAGGGGTGACTTGATAGTAGTGTTCCGATATCTGAGGGGCTGCCACAAAGAAGGAGTCAAGCTATTCTCCAAAGCACCGCAAGGCAGGGAAAGAACTAAAGGAGAAATTTACTGACAGAACAATTAATCAGTGGAACGACTTGCCTCCAGAAGTTGTGGGTCCTGCTAACACTGGGAGTTTTTAAGAAGAGATCGGGCAACTAATTTGTCTGTTATTGCTAATAATGATGCTAAATGCAACTCATTGAGTTGGAGGTATGGGAAGAAGGGGAGGAGACAGCGCTCTCTACCCTCAAACTCCTAAAAGCAAAGGTGGGATATATAAACAAACACAGAAACAAAGAGATCGGACTTCCATGGCAAGAGTCCCTGTAATCCGGTCTTTCCCGGACTTCAATATTTCGCTCCCCAGGCTAGAGGATTACGGAAGCCGCACAACTTTAGGAGGAGCATTTAAAATGTAAAAGAAGATTGGAAATGTAAAGGGAGAAAAATTATTATATGATAATGGTTGAACTATAAAATGTAAAGATAAAATATGTAATTATGTATATGGAAAAATAAAAAAAACTTTAGGAGGCGCATGAGGTTGAAGGACGGATGGGGGGGGCGGGGGCGGCTGCTTCAATCCCAGTGAAACCAAACCAAGATCGGTCATTGCTTTCGGTTCCTACTGGAACCCTGAACTGGAAGCATAAGGCCGGACGTGACTCGGTAAAGCCACTCTACCACTCAATCTCTATGGTTGTCTGTCAGCAGGCGTGGTTCAATTGGGAACCGGAAGAGCCGCTTTAGCCTCTTCGGTTCCCCGCTAGTCTAGGAGTTTGTAATCCCGCCGCTCGGGATTTGTCTGCTTTGCTTTACGGCCGCGCTTTTGTGACACTGTCGTGAATGGCAGTGGCCGTCAAGAAAAATCGACAGGGAACGTAGCCTATACCGGAAGCAGGGGGGGGAAAAAGAGAGGAAGTCTCGGAAGGAGCGGAACACGTGCAGCCGGTAGCGGGTGAGTCCTCCTGCGGGAGGGAGACGGCGACGGTTGAGTTGTTTTAGGGGATGCTCGAGCGAGGGTTTTCGAGTCATTTCGGTTCCGGTGGGCTCTTTTCCTCAGCTTGCATGGGCTTCTTCCGCTCACCTTAACCAGTCGTTTACGGCTTATGAGGGTTGTAGTCCGTCTGCTGGTGCCCCTCCCTTCCGTGGACATTAATGGGAAGGCAAATTTGGGGGATTTGTAGGGTAGCCGTTTCCCTTCTTGTGGCTATTCCCGAGGCAGGAATGGCTTTGAGTATTGTCCTAGGTGGGTTGAGACTACAATTCCCATAATCCCCCGGTAGCGGGGGGTCACTGGAGGTTTTGCTTGGCTGGGCTTTCATCCTCCTAATAGTGTGACCTTAATAAACAATACTCCTCATGCTCCTAAGCAGCAGAAGGTGAAAGGTTTATCCTAAAAGTAACCCTGATGGATTAATGGTGGCATATCAAAAAAAAAAAAAGAGACTAGAATCTCATTTTGGATTGATGGAAACCAAAGCTTTTGTGACATAAAGAATAGCGGATCCAAACCTTTTCTAACCCAACCAGCCTTGAACCAGGCTGGAAACCCAGGAGTTCTAGTCCTGCCTCAGAAATGGGAAGCCAAGTGGTTGCCTTTGGGCCAGTTTCTCTCTCTCTCTCTCTCAGCCCAAGCTACACCTCACAAGGTTGTTGCTTTGAGGGGGAAGAAATACTATGAATGTTTGCCGCCTTGGGTTTCTTACGAAGGAATAAAGGCAGGATAAACATCCAATAATAAGATAGATAAACCTCCATCTGAGGCAAACACCATGAAAACTACCCACGGTAACGGGAATAGAATAGAATAGAGCAGTGGTTCTTAACCTTGTTGGAGGTACTGACCCCCCACCAGTTAAATATGCGCATTCACCGAACCCTTCTTAATTGGAAAAATAAAATATGATTTTTTTCAAATTCAAAACATAGGTATATATTTAGGTATATATTTATACATAGGTGCACAAAATGAACAAAACCATTAAAGAACAAAACCATTAAGTGTGTGTCTTGACCTCCACCAAACCCTGGAGACTGACTCACCAAACCCCTGGGGTTCGATCAAACCCAGGTTAAGAACCACTGATCTATATCCAGATCAGGACCCTAAATTATTACAAATAAGTAACTCAAATCAAAAATAAGAGGATGACTCACAATTTATGGACCATTCGCCAAGCCTTCAGTTAACATATGTTTCCAGTTTTCACCATTTCTCAGAATTGATACATACTGTAAGAGAAATAGCATGGACAGCCAAATATCTGTTATTTTCTCTACAGCAGCTTCCACTGTCAACAAGATAAGCCACTATTTAATTTGAAAGTGTCTTGTCTTTGACAGTGAAAACTGAAGCAAGGGAAATAAGACTTTTTTTTTTAGAGATGGAAAAATCTTTTGTGACATGGAAGGGTTGGTTGACATAAGCTTCTTCATAACGACTTAGAGAAACAACTTCTCTATTTTAAATAATTTTTCTTCTTGTTCTTATGTCCGCATGCAGTCCTGTACACGTGTACAATGACAACCTGATGGTCTGGTGTCATCAGACTTTTATTTAATGAAATACTTTATGTCTTCTTGAAACATTTCAGATCTATTTGAAAGATCTGTCCACCTTCCATCCCAAAAGCGAGACAGGTTATGAGATATGACTTGTTATCCCTAATCTCCATCTAGCAGTTTCAAGATTCCAACACACATACATACAGACTAAGGTTATTTGTCAAAAGTAGTGGTAGGTTGATTATATACATCCCATTAAACAATGATATATTCATTGATTAGCCTTGTCATTTGCATTGTTTCCCATTCAAAGTTATATTAGAAGTTCTCTAAAGCCAAGGTATTAATAACATATCACTTTGGTGTGAAACATAACAGAATTACAGAGATTGAAGGTCCTTTGAGGTCTTCTACTCCAACCCCCTGCTCAGGCAGGAAATCCTATACCATTTCAGAAAAATAATTGCCCAAACTTTAAAAAAAAACTTCCAGTGTTGGAGCACCCACAACTTCTGAAGGCATGTTGGGTCACTGATTAATTGTTCTGTCAGTATTTTTCTTCTTACTTCAAGGTTGTTTTTCTCCTTGATTCATTTCCATCCATTGCTTTTTGTCCTGCCTTCATGTACTTTGACCGTCACTTAGCTCTAAGAACTAAGTTGGGACAATGGCACCAACCTGATTATTCATCCCAGCAATACGAGTTGATCAGATTAATTTAATAAAATTAAATAAGATCATTACTGATTTCAGGAGCATCATTAATATATGCATTAAATTTACATTCTGCCTTTTTCATCAAGAGTTCAAGAAGGCAGACTTTATATTTTCTTCTCTAATTTACCCTACAACAACTTATTGTGGCAGATAAAGCTGAAAAATGGTGAGAGTGAGCTAGAAGTAACAACAACCTACCATTACCAATCACCGAAGTCTTGGGATTGGCAACTACCGTTATATAAATTGCAAAACTAAATAAATAACTTGCTGAGAATTGACTTGATTTGACATCATGCCTGACATAATTCAATGGCATAACTACTAAATTATGCTGCCCTTGCCTCAGTTTTGGAGCCTGCCTGGACTCCTGGGACCCTATCCCATCCTTTTTATTGGGAAGCTTAACCAATTTACTTTCTGGATCAGTTACAGGATAAGAGAATCCACTGTGAATATTGTAGATAGAAATGCTGGAGTTTAGTGTAACAAGATTAGCTGCTGTTAGATAAAAGATGGATTGGAGTGAAAGTGTTCCTTTGGGTTTTGTAAATGGAAATGATGGTAGCATAGAGGCAGACTCTGTTGTTTGCATAGAAGAAATCAATGTGTAGCAAGCCTCATCTACTTACTATATACAGGTTTTTCCCCCGTAACTAAATATTAAAACACCCAACGTTTATATTTCCCTTTATCTTTCTAGCCAGTGTAAAGTACAGAATAAAGATTTAGAAGTAAAAGCTTAATTTTTTAAAAAGTCAGTTTTATCTGGAGAAACAGGTTTGGCAATCCTCCTCCTCCCTCTGTCTCTGTCTCTGTCTGTCTGTCTCTCTCTCTCTCTCTCTCTCTCTCTCTCACTCACTCACTCACTCACTCACTCTCACTTTCTCTCTATTCCCCCTTACAAGGATGCACCCCTTCCCTTCCAGCCAAGTTAAATATTAAAGGAGAAGAGATTTAAATGCCCCTTTTTAACATCAGATTACTCTGGAATTTGTCCTACCCTGGGAGAACCATTTGTATACATTTTTAAGATGTTCACCAAATCCCAGAAAGTCACAATGCATGAAATATTTGTGTGAATTTAGCTATGGAGACCACGCACCCACTGAAATAAACAACACTTCAGCAAGAGCATCAAAGTAACTAATTTGAAACTTTCAGCTTGGCATTGTAGTCCCAATCCAGATGGATGAGACAATCCACAAGTGGTTTGGCAACCTGGCCATGTGCATTAGCATGTACCAAAGCCAGAAGTCTTTTTCCTTGCTAATACCAAACACAGATGTTTCTCTACTTCTTTGCCATGTGCTTTGGCTCATATAAAAGTGACATTCAGAAAGTTAGAAAAGTGCAGAGAGGGAAATTAGCCTTCCTAGCAAAACATGTCATCTAATTAAGGATGATATTTGAGGATGTCTCAAATAAAGGCAACTTCTGCACCTCTGGGACTTTTTTCTTCCTTTTTTGCACATAGTTCGGAGAAATATCTCAAATCAAGTATGCACCGATGGCACATCAAGGTATATATTAGTAAGATTCTCATCAGCTTTCTGTGCCTTTGAAGGGAAACTAGTATCTACTATTCAAAAAAACAATACAGTAAAATTAAACAATCTCAAATTAATATTTCTAAAATCTATTTTCTACTATTTATTAAGATGTGGCACGTGTCATTTCTTTGAAGACTATATTAGGTTTCCTAATATTTGAAGCACAGGACTAGCATTTTAATAGTTCTTTGTTTCAAGCAGTGAATTCATTCATAAACCGCATATGACAGATCAGAATGGATTTATTTATTTAGTGATTGAGAAGCTCACAGAATGATAGTGGAGGAAATTACATTTTACTTGCATTGGCTATCAAGATAGTTGACACAATTACTGTAGACTATACTGGTACCTTTCATTAGAACACTTCTGTTGTCCGGTTTATCTTTCAATTGTTTTATTATCGTCACACATTTTTGTTGCTATTATTTTTCTCTCTGTGTTGTATTTTCTTTCTATTAATGGCTTTTTTGTTTCCTTTCGTTTTGTTCTGTTGTTTTAATAAATTGTTGGTCTGTTTGGTTTCTTCCAAGCATACACATTCTTTAACAACAAATGCCACATTCCCACTGAGCAATATTGTTTATGGGCTCTAAAATGTTTATTTCTTCAGCATTGTTTTAATAGCACAGATTTCACTGAGGAGTTTTATGGGCACAATTGACTTTAGAATAGATCCCAACCAAGTTAACAAGTTAATTCCACTTGGCTATAATTTCTTTAACAATAGTCACATAAAACCCAATTTCAATAAGGATACTTTCATCATTTTCAAAAAAAAAAAATCCAAGCTCAGGTTTTAAGGTGTCCAACAAAACAAAATTCCAAATTAATAGGCAGGGTTTTTTTCCCATTGGTCTTTGTAAACCAACACAGAATCATTTCACATGTGATGAATATTCTAAATCCATTTGTGCCAATTCTGCAATGTTTAAAAAAAAATTGGCATGTTAAATTCCAACATATCACAATTTGTTAGCAGTATTTTTAGAGTTTCCAAGACAGCAGCTATAACCATATAGAAAATACAGCATATTAGCAGTAATTCTGAAATATATTTCCTAACTCACTATGGTAATGGCAAAAAAGTTGAAATAAATTCAATTTCTCGAATTGAACTGAACATTAAATGTGAGCAATCTGCATGCATGCTTATGTCATGAACCAGAAGTCACCAAACTAGAAATCAACTCAGAATAAAATGGAAAATGTTACATGTTACTGGAGACTACTGGAAAGAACTTGGCCTTGTGTTGATCCTATTTCCATTGAAACTAACAGAAATATTTCACATTACCTTAGCTAGAATTGAAGCATGGTTCTATTATTATTATAGCTGAAGCCTAATGTCAAATACATTTCATAATCTGTGTTCCATTAGTAAGGTTAGAGAATATCAGGTGAAAAATTGCTCTCTAGAATCTCATCTTCTATATTGTGCTAGAAGGGGGGAGCACTGTATTTTACTGTATCTGGATCTCATTCATTTTACAGGTGATAGTGAGTCTGTCTGCACAAGCACGCCACGGGAAACAGAATGGCTTTTATAATTATGGTTGTTCTTCAAAAGCATTGCATTATGTCCTCTTCTTCTAAATGTTTGCACCAGAGTTGTGTAAGGTAATTCACATTTACTGAGAAAATAACCTGTCTCCTAAATGTTATATGTTCTCTTGCTTTTGCTTTAGAGATGAATTCTGCTTCTAAGACAATGTCTAGCAATCAGCTCATTCGTTAATGTTATTCACATAAACCATAAGTACAGTGAAGTTACATAATTTTCAAACTGTAGGATAATTAACAGGTTTCATAACATGGTTTAAGTGTACTGTATTTACCCAAATGTATAAATAGTTTCATCATTGAGAATTATACGTGACATCAGATAACATCATTTTAAAATTTATAGACATTTTTCAAAGGTGATGGTGAGATTACTGATTGAATGATTATATGTCATCAACTCATTTTCAACTCCTAGTGATTACATAGATAGATTTTCTCCATAATGATCTATCCTTAAACTATTCTGAGGTGTCTTTTCAAACAACAAAGTTCAACAGTATCAGTATTCTTCCTATTCTACTTCTTTAAAGTCCAACTTTCTCTTCCATGGGTTGCATGATTCCGATCTTGGTAAATATAGGCAGAAGGTATCCAGCACTTCAATAGCTTCGATAGCTTCACTGTCAATTTTAAGGCTGATTGTTCTTCAGGTTGTCCACCTGGAATCAGTTGTTTTACCATGTTCTATCCATAGTGTGGCTTCCTGACCCGCATATAAGTTTCTCATGAGGTCAATGAGATGTTCTGGGATTTTCTATGTTTCCAAGCAGTTTCCATGGCTTGACCTGATCAACACAATTACATTTTTTATTTAATATTTTGTGTTGGGAAAAATCCTTTGTGTTTATGCTCCCCAATTTCTGTTCTTTCAGCTGGTGCTCAAATACTTGTGGCTTACAAAATTGCTTTTGGTTCCTTTGGACTTTATACAAGGAGGGGCAAATGTAAGCAAGGGTTGCTAAGTTAGCATTTTGAACTCACTGGTCTGTGCACTCCAGAGAACTGTTTGCATTAGTTGCTGATGCTTTGAAGTTGAATGATGTGATTTATTCTGAGTTGCATTCAAGAAGATTTCCTTTGTGAAGCGATTCCAAATTAACAAGCACGCGAGTCAGAAATGCATCCTTTTCTCGTATTCTTCAAAGGGGGTTATGATGTGTTTGTTTTTCATTTTCAACTGTTAGCATCTAAAGTTCATATGGAATGACTTTTCCTGTCTTTCCCCTGCCACTCTCTGCTTCGTGCTATCAAGCAATGTGGATGTCTCATTACTTACTTGCTGTCTTAATCCGGAAGTAAGCATTTATGAGTAACATGAGGCAGCTGCCAAAAGCTGCTGGTTCCATTCTTTCTACTTCTGCCTCTGGTAATGCTTAAGAAAGCAAAGCTGTGCTTATGAAGTGGGAGAAAGATTTTTCTTTATTAAATATTGCCAGAACCGAGACTAGCTGAAGATACAGAGAAAACAACCTTTTTCGGTGTCTGGACTTCATATTGTTTAGGAAAAACTCTATTGATAGGCCTTGCTCCATTGTGGTAACAAGAAGAGATCATTTTTCTTTTGTAACTGGATTGTCAACATATGTTCATTGTTAGGTTTCCAAAACTTTGACTTGAATCCTGCTTGAAATGATCATGTTCTGTTTCAGATTTTACTTGACAGATTTAGTTTAAAATAGAGTCATCAATAAATGCAGATATTGTCATTTCCCTGATCAAGAAAGTCAACTGAGCATCTCGGCAAGTTCCACCATTTTTATCAGCCATTTCTCCATTGACACTGTTAACATTTCTGAGGATAAAGCTTTCATTTTATTAAACATATTAAACATAGTGAATTTTAATCTAATGGAAGGGAGAGAAGACAGTAAATTTTTGACAAAGACATTACTCTGTGGATTCCTTGGTACACTCTCTGAGTTTGATTGTCAGAGAATACCAAGGGTTCCATAGTTTAACCCAGAGATACATATATCTTGTGTAACAAACCTCTTAGTAAAGATCAAAATAAGCTTTATTTCCATTTTGTTGATGTCATCAAAACAATCTGTCAAATTTACAGAAACTTTAAAACAGACCTTTATCATCATTCTTTGTTGTGCTTTCCAAATGATGGGGTCAACTCAACTCTAATAGTAATAAATAATGCAAAGATTCCATTTAAAGGCAAGAATAAAACTTTATTGTTGTTGTTACTTAAATTTAATATAGATGACCACACCAGTGGATTTTGAATACTTTATAAAATATAGTAGTAGATAAAACAATTAAAACATAAATGAAATAAAGCAGTCCATATTAAAAAAAAAACATTAAAACAAGCAGCCTCCTTCCTCCCTTCTGTTGCAAAATGCATTAACCCCAAACTTGGGATCAAAGTCAGATCTTAAGGGCTTTCTGGAAGCCCTGGAGAAAGGGTACCATCCATATCGCTGGGGGGATGCTGTTACAGATGATGGGGGCAGTGACAGGAAATGTTTCCTCCATCCCACAAGATGGCTATCTTAAATAGAAGGGAGTCAAAGCATACCCACTCTGCCCAGCATACCAGGCAAAAAAAAAAAGTCCCTTAGGTAACCAGATCCTATGCCACCAGATTTTAAATTAAATCAGCCAAGTAAAATCTGAAACAAAACATGATCATTTCAAGCAGGATTCAAATCAAATATTTGGAAACCTAACAAGGATTATCAAAGGTGTTAATGTGTTCTTAAATTTAGGCCACAAAAATCACTAAAATGTCTGAAAGAATTTTAAGTAGCAGTCAATTGGTTCCAGGAACATCTAGAGAAGGGTTCAAAAAAATGAAAATGGCAGCCATGACCACACAGTCAAAACTTCATCTTTTTTATCTGTGCCATACATGCAAGGCAGAGGTGGGTTGCTGCCGGTTCAGTTCGGATCTATAGAACCATTACTGGAGATTTGCCTCTGCTGTGAACCGGCAGCAATGGCCGGCTGGCCACACCCCTGAGCCAGTTTTCCGGGGGGAAATCAGTCCTCCCAGTGGAAATTGCATTGAAAATAATCTTCTGCACATGCGCAAAGCCTCCTGCGCAGGCGCAGGTGGTTATTTTCAAGGCAATATTCAGATGTGATGGGGGCACGCACGTGAGCGCAAAATACACATTTCCGTCACAACCAGAACTAGTAGGAAAAGTAAGTAGAACCCATCCCTGATGCAAGCTGTGTGTGTGAGAGGGGGGGATTTCAATAATGAAGTCATGACCATTATTTTAATTTATTTGAATCCCTTTTCTATAGATATCCCATTCATATCTTTATATGCATCCTGGCTTTCTCTTTGGAAAAACTCTCAAGGCAGTACTGATGGCTAAAACCACTTTCGGTTGCAGGACAAAAGAATGTGGAGGCCTGTGGAGCAAGGATTTTGCAGATGAATATGATGTTTATTTTATTTATTCATTCCGAAAATATGTATGCCACGAAGTCCCTTTGGCTCTGGGTAGCTTTCAAAGATCTGTAAAAATGACTTTTGAAAACTATAGCATAACAGAGTAAAC